>BLQM01000290.1:5345-23453 GCA_012489335.1 Triparma laevis f. inornata
CGCCCTCCTCCACCCCACCCCCGCGACGAGAAACAACACCTCCGCGACAGTGACCGAGCTGAACTTCTTCATCGCCGGTGCCAACATCGGCTACAGCGAGATGCGCTCCCTTTACGTCATCGTGCGCACGTCCTTGAACGACGTTTTCCTCTACGCCGGCAGAAAGAAGCCCGGCAAGGACGTGGTCTTCGCCAAGTGCAACTTCAGCACGGTCATTCGACCCGTCAACGACGCCAAAATTCACGCCTCGTTAAACTGCGCCCCATTCGAGAGGCCCAAATTTAAGCCCTTTAAGAACATTTCGGGCCACTCCGGCCTCTTCGCCGCCCTCGCGCGCCCCTTCTGGGTTTTGAATGAGCGCGGCGGCGCCAACGTGCTTCCTCAGAAGGTGAGTTAGTTTAGGACGAGTGAGAACATGAGTATCAACAAACGTCTAACACGGCTCGCTTCGCTCGCCCAGATCCGCTTCGCGGACCACGCGTGCGCGTACCCGATCGCCTCGTTCGCCGAGTGCTCGTTCCTCTCCTCCCCCTCCTCCCTCTCTTCCTGCTTCATCACGCTCAACGAGCGCGTCGGCGGCTCGCAAAGGTTCAGCATCATAAACGGCCTCGACGAAGTCCTGACCGGCTGCGGATTTGTCTCCACCGGAGGGGTCCACGTCCAGAAGATCCCGCTCAACGTCACCGTGCGTGACATCGAGTACCTCGACCATTCCGCCTCCACCAACGAACGCCCCCTCTACGCTCTCCTCGTCGAGGTCGAAGAGGAGGTGGACATGAGCGGCCACGACGACGACGGTTTCACGGACTTGGAGCGCTACGAGCACAGGAAGGACAAGAATTTCCGGCGCATGGAGGACGTGATCGACTCCGACCTTCGCGGCCACGAGGACGAGTTCCAGGACTGGGCCGACACGATCCAGCGTACCGACTACCTCGAGATCAACATGGACCTTGGACGATGCCCCAATCAGACCGAGACCAAGCACGAGATATGGTTGGTCGAGGCCAAGAATTGGAGTGTTTTGAATAAAATCTCCATGAATAAGGACGAGTACTGCACGACGATCAAGTTCCTGCATTTGACGGAGGACGAGACTGAGCAGGAGAGGGCCGAGCGCTATGCGCAGGGCGACTACGCGCCTTTGACTCGCACCTTCCTCGCCGTCGGAACGTCTCAGGTTGATAGTGACGGAGACGAGACGCCCGCCATCGGAAGGATTTTGTTGTATAACGTCGTCGAAACCAAAACCAAAAAAGACAAGGAGGAAAAGGGGGAGAAAGAAGAAAACGTTGAAGAAGACAAAGGTTTGGAGGACAATATTGCTGCCAGCACCGTTCATCTCTCCCTAGCCCACGAAAAGGAGTCCCGCCTGGGCCCGGTTTCGGCAATGAATAGTTTAGACTGCGGAAGCAACATTTACTTGATCGTGGGCGCCGGCAGCCAGGTGAGCAATTGGTGTTTGCGTTTGTAATGAGGTTCCATGAGGAGCGAGGCGACGAGTTACGCTATTTCCGCCACTAGCACGCGAGCGGTAGCGAGGATGAGAACTACATCGTCGCTTCGCTATCTCCACCACTAACACGCTCGCAGGTCTCGCTCGAGGCGTGGAAGGACGACACCCTCACCCAAGTGGGCTTCTACCACGCGATGCAGCACGTGATCTCGATCGAGGTCATTCGCTCCTACATCGTCCTCATCGACGCCTACGAGGGCATCCGCTTCTTGATTTGGAAGGACGGCGACAAGACCTTGAATTTGATCGCCCGCGACTACTCTCTCCTCCCCGTCTTCTCTGCCGGCATGCTAACGTTGGGCAACGGTCTCGCCTTCGTCTCGCACGACGAGAGGGAGAACTTCAGGGTCCTGCAGTACGCCCCCAACGACACCGAGTCCGACGGAGGCGCCAGGCTCATCGTCAAGGCGGACTTTCACATGGGCTGCTCCGCGATCCAGTTCTCCTCGCACTACTGTGTGCCCCCTAGCATTGCCTATTCGGCGAACACCACCATCAGCTTCGCGTCCATGAAGGGCACTCCGTTGGAGGCCCAGGCGCGAGAGATGGAGGAGACGTTCGGCCTCTGCTTCGGAACCACCGACGGCGGCTTCTCCTGCGTCGTGCCCCTCCCCACTATCATCTTCACCCGTCTTCAGGCGCTGCAGAACATCATGAGCAACGCTTTAAGCTCTCCCGCGGCGTGCTCTGCGCGTGGTTGGAGGAATTACCGCCGCTACCATATGCTGGTCAACGAGCCGGTGAAGAAGAAGGTGCTAGACAGTGACTTGCTGTTGCGCTTCATGAATTTAGAGCAGGGCGTTCAGGAAGAGCTCTGCGCTGCAGGCGGTACCACCGTGGACGTGATCAAGGATCATTTGTTGTTGCTGTCGAGTTATTGCGCGGGCGCTGTATAAAATAATAAAGAAGAATTACGTTTGCTATCGCTAAAAAAATCAATATATAATCTTCATACTAAAGTATTCTAAATAGAAAACGCACTACGCAATAACCATTTTGTCATGTTGGACTAGGTGACCGCATTACTAAGCCTCTCTCCCAGCTTCGAAGTCGAAGTTGGACTGCCAAAAGTTGGACTGGGCGATTTTACCTTGCTCTCCCGCCCCCGCCTGCTCTTGAGCTTAGCAATCAAACTCGCAGCCGCGTTCTGCACGCTCGTGTTCGTTCGCATTATTCCCCCTGCTTTGTCTATCCCACCGTTTTGCTCGTCCTGGATGGTTTTCAGCTTGTCCTTGGATTCGGAGAAGATGATCTCCTTGATCTCGCGTTCGATTTCGTCGTCGTCGTTCTCGACCTCGGGCAAATCTGCCACGATGTCGTCGTTGTCGAGCAGTTCTATCAGTCTATTTTTCAACCCCTCCGCCGCCCCCTCCTTTATCGTTCTCCTCAATTTGTTCAGCGCCCCAGCGTACAACCCGAGCTTCCTCTTACTCAAACTACTCTTGGCCTCGCCCTTCCTGACCTCCTCCTTCTTCTCCTTCTCGTCTTCAGAAATTTTATCCTGATAGCTCCTCATGGCGAAGTAAAAGTCCTGGCCATCCTTGTAGCACTGCTCTACGTGCTCCTTGGGAGGAATCTGGACCTCTCCGTCTTCTCCCGGGTTGAGCTCCACCCGGAACTTGCGGTTCACCTTCTCCACGTCCGTTCTAGATAGAATGCCCATGGCCTGCAGCTTGTAAAGCACGAACTCGGCCTCGCTCAGACTCTTACTATCATCAATGTCAGCTGCGACGAGCGTAGCGAGTCGTGTGAAAGGTGGCATTGATTTGTTAGAAATGAGTGGCGATAATAGGGATGGAGCGCAGACTCGTGAAGACTCATGGAGACTCGTGGAGACTCGTGGAGACTCGTGGAGACTCGTGGAAACTCGTGGAGACTCGTGGGGACTCGTGGAGACTCGTGGAGACTCGTGGAGACTCGTGGAGACTCGTGGAGACTCGTGGAGACTCATGGAGACCCATTAGGACAATAACTATCCAATTCCCAGCTCGTCGCTTCGCTCCTTGCTGCGTCTCACCTTGCTCAATTTCGCTCATCGTGAGAGGCTTGGCGAGAATTCTCTTCCTTATCTCTTGCTGCTTGATCTTAGTCTGGTAGTCCAAGTACCCTCCAATGGCCTTCGCGACCAAGAACGTCCCGAGGAGGATCCAGAACATGGCAAATATCTTGCCGTTCCGAGTCTCGGGCTTCTTGTCGCCGTACCCCACGGACGTCACCGTGATGCACGATAGGTACAGCGCGTCCACCCAGTTGAAGCCTTCAGCCACGGCGAAGAATATCGTCCCTGAGGCCACGGCGAGAGCTAAAGCATAGGGAGGAGCGAAGCGACGAGTTAGTTTAAAAATGTTTCTTAAAGTTTAGAACGCTCCTCGCACCACTCACCAATGTAAAGAACGCTCCAAACGAGATGCCACCTCCGCTTCATGGCCTCCTCCAACTCATGCTCCTCCTCCTCCAACGCCAACTGCTCATCCATCTCCTTCTTACTCAACGAATTCCTCATAGGCTTTTGAGGAGTTCCGCTCTCGTCCGTCTTCTCGTCCGAAGACAGAGGACTGTTTGAGTATTCACTTTCTAAACCTTTCGGACCTCCTTTTTTACTGTTCCTCTTGGAAATTCGACCCGTGCCCCTTTGAGTTGCGTTGACCGCCATCGTGAAAGTTTTAGTTCTAACCTTGTTCACCGCTACCATGCCAGAGACGAGAGTGTTGAGCGCCTGAGAGGAGCATAGCAAGGAGCATTAGGATTGGCATTCATTTGTTAGAAATGCGTAGCGGCGATAGGAGCGGAGGCCACGAGGAGCGGCGAAGCGACGAGTTGCATAATATTGTCTTCTTTTGTTAGTCTTCTTCTTCTAACTCGTCGCTTCGCTCCTCGCTGGGCTTCGCCCGTCCTCGCAGTTTCTCACCGTGGCTCTCCCGCTTCTACTCGACTGAATGGGCAACGAACTCCCCGAGCTACTTATAGCCCTCTCTTTGTTGTACTTATCAATCGCGTCCTTACTAAGCGTCGTGACGCCGTGCACGCTTCCCCTCCCATGTCCCCTCCCCCCCGGGCTCCTATCCTTATTCCTCTTCTCAATCATAATCTTCAAATTAGTCTCTGCGTCGGCGACCTGCTCCTCCCTCTGTTTCTTCAACGCCGCCTCCTTCTGCCTCCTCGCCGCCTCCTCCGCAACCTGCTGACTTATCCTATTAACCCTCTCCAACATATAATCCCCAATTATACCCATAGCCTCAGCGATCAACGCGAGACCTGCGAAGACGAACACGCACGTCACGAGCTTGCCTACGTCGGTTGAAGGAACGTGATCGCCGTATCCTACTGTTGAAATAGTTAAGATCGTAAAATAAAGAGCTTCGTACGCCTCCATCCCCTCCCACAGGCTGTAAAAGGTGACACCGAACCCGAAGAAACCGATGAGGATTATGACGGCGCGGAGGAGCTTTTGGGACTTTATTTTTAGGATGTTGTCAGCGGTTTCGGAGGCGGAGGCTTTGTCGAGGATGTGCATGCGGATGCGGGTGGAGGACTCGCGGGCAGATTTGCGGCTGTGGGGGGGTTAGGGGAAGGGGGTTGGGGGGGTGGGGGAGGGGGGTGGGGGAGAAAAAGAGGGGAGCAGGTTGAGTTAGCGTATGAGTACGAGTACAAATTCGAGTACGAGTACGAGTAGCGTCGCGATGATGAAATGAAGTTCACTTTATGAAAAAAAAATGTAGATGAAGAGTGCTGCCTCCTTTCTCCTGACGTCTTTCTTCGTCGTTCCACTGTCGTTCCATTCACTTCGTCTCACCTCCTGCCATCCCCCTTCCTCTGCCTGGTCGACGACCTGGGCATCGCCGGCGAAATCTTCGTAAGCGCTTTCTTCCCACTCCCACTCAAACTGCTCAGCGTACCACTCAGTGACATCCCGCTCGATTGGCTCATGCCACGATACGGTGCGTGATTTTGGGGGAAGAGGGAAAACTGTTAACCAACCCAAAACTGTCCAACTGTGGGCGAGCGAATGAGATCTTCTGATGCAACGTCGCACGGCTATAAGAGTGAACGAAACGAGGGGGGGGGGGGGGGTTAAAGGTAGCGAGGAGGACGTAGGTCTGTCAGGGTTCGGTGTGAGTGGAAGGAAGGAGACTAGTATATGCCCGACAATCCGATGGAACTGCTTTGGCGAAAACTTGGCGAGGCTTGCTCTGGAACGCGATGGTCACTTTCACAGAGAGATTCACATATAGATACAGGAACGAGCACGAACTCAACGAGCTGTTAGCAGCCATCCTTCCAAGGCCTCTCTTTTCCTAACAATAAATCACGTTCGTACTCGCGTATTTAGAAAAGATTTATCAACGCACTAGTCAGTTGCGTCCAGACCTGGACCGATCTCCACTTCATCCGGGCAACATCATACTACATCGAACGGCTCTATAAAAGCTCGCAATATCATGGATAGTGCATCGATGAACAGTGGTGGTCACAATGAAGAAAAAGCAATCGGCAAGAATGAAGCGTCTCAGCAGCAACGGAAGAGTTCTTTATTCGGGGGCCTTACTAAGCTAGAGGTGAGTACTACTAGTTGCGGTCGTTCAGGCCGGTCTTCGTCGCGTCTTCATCGCGAAAGGGCTGGAGAACGACGTCCTCGGCCTTCTTGACGACGGCACGGGCCTTCTCGACATTCGGTGAAGCAGTCGGTGACGACCTTCGAGCGCGTCGTTCAAGTCATTCTGGACCTTCTTGGCCTGTGAGCGTGCTGGCTATTTCTTCAACAGGGTCCCATGTACAGCGTATGAACATAAAATACGACCACTAACTCAATATTCACAACCACCGTATCACCCACTCAGAATATAATCCACGATGTAGGCGGCGCAGTCGGCTCAACCCTCCACAACATCGAAGACAAAGCCGCTCACCTCGCAGATGACATCGGTGACAACGTTGAAAACGTCTTAGACGACGTGCACGATAACCTGGAAGATGCTTATCATAAGATTGGAGACAAAGTTCATTTTGGGCTGGGAGGGGTGGAGGTTAAGGCGCAGAATTTGGTTGCGGATACGGCGAATCATATCAGTGATCAGTTGAATGCAAGGTTGGGTTTGGGGTTTGGGAAAGTTGAGAAACTCAAAGTTGAAACTCAAGAGGAGCGAGATGAGAAATTAAAGGATCTTAAAGCGATAGTCGCTCTCGAAAACGAGAAGAAGAAAAAAGAAGATGACAAAAGAAGAAGAAGAAGTTCAGCCAACTCAGCTAGCTCGAGAAGAGCTATGATGTTCAGTGAAGCTAACGAAGAGGAATCTAGTAAAGAGGCTAAAGCGGACATGTTCATGGACGGGAAAGGAAGTATATGGAAGACTACGACTGAGCAGATGGGGGAGATGGGGATTGGGATACAACTTTATTTTCAGATATCCAAGATTCTGTCGGGTGAGGAAACTGACGACGATTACGTCATAATTCATTTACGTTAGTAGCTTCAGTTTCGCTATCTCCACCACTAACACGCTCCCTATGGCGCCTTGCTCACCACTCTCTCCCCCCGCCACAGTCTCGTTCCTCCTCATGACGCTTTGCCATATACCTACGATGTACTTGAACGCTGCTGGAAACAATGGACATGCTTTGAACCCTGATTTAATGCAGAGCTTTTCGGCTATGGCGTTGAAGACCAGTTTAGCGAATCAAGGGTTTAGCTGGGACACGGTTGAGGAGCCGGATTGTGAAAGTAATGGAGGGGAAGTGGATTGTACGGGGATGACGGTTGATATTTTCGGGAGTATGTGGGAGGCGGAGAAGGTTTCGGAGACTATTATGATTTGCGAGATTTTGGCGGGGGTGGTTTTTATTGTTACGTGTGGGGCTTGCATCTTGGTGGTGGAGAAGTTGGAGGCTCAGGTTGATGATGAAAACGCGGAGCCTGAGGACTTTGGAGGTGAGACAAGTGGAATATTTTACTCCTCGCATCAACACATACATTCTATGCTAACTCCCTCCCAGTCTTCGCTCGAGGCCTCCCCGCCGACGTGACGCTGCAGGAGCTCATCGACCACTTTAGCCCCATGTACGCGCTGGACAAGGAGACGCCGTACTACCCGAGCAAGGTACGAAGTCGCGAGGAGCGAAGCGACGAGCTGTGAATACGATACTAGCGCGAGTCACGATTCTCAAAGCAATTTAATACTAGCGAGGAGCAGCGAGGAGCGAAGCGACGAGGATTTGTACTTGATTCCGTTCAATGAGGAGCGGAGTGACGACAACGACGACGACGACGGCGACGTCAAGCTGGGAATGCGTTAATCGGCTCGCTTTGCTCGCCGACTCGTCACGGTTCTAGAAGCAATTAATACTAACTCGTCGCTTCGCTCCTCGCCCCGGACTTCGTCCTCGGCTCGCTTCGCTCGCCGCTCCCCCCTCCCCCCGTCGCAGCTGACTCCGTTCGGGCTGAGCATCAGGAGGGCGACCAAGTACTTCTGGTGGTGGCTCTTGTTCATCTCGCCCTTTGTGGCGTGGTTCGTGGGGGCGGTGACGGACGATCCGGCCAAGGGAGCCTTCGGAGGCCTTTGGTCCGGCCTCATCATCGTGGTGGACTTCGCGTGGACTAACTACACGCAGAAGGGCAACAAGCCGACTATGCGCAAGTCGCCCGTGGTTCTGTACGACGACGAGGAGGTGAGAAGTGAGAAGTTGGCGAGGACGAAGCCATGTACTGCACGTGCTCGAACATTCTATACTAACACAGCTCGCTGCGCTCGCCACTCGTCGAACAGACCGCAAGGAGGGAGAAGGCCAAGGCCAAGAAGGCAAAAGAAAAAGTGAAAAAGGAAAAAGCCAAGGAGAAGACGAAGAAGCTCACAGGCTCCGCAAAAATCTACGCCGAGGAGCAACAGAAGAAGAAGGACGATGACGAGGAGGAAAACAAAGAGGAAGAAGTGTACGACCCGGAGAAGGACGCTTTCAGGCCTAACCCGAGGCCCGTCGCGGACTGCTCAAATACGGGCAACAAGATTTACCTCAACTCTTGGATCGCGGAGATATCCCTCGTGCACCCCACCGGCGGCGTCATCACCAAGTTCAAAGACAAGGAGAGCTCCCTGAAGAGAATGAAAGTTCGGGAGGTCAAGCTCCAAAAGAGGGGCGCAGAAAATGCCGGCTCCAAGGAGGAGCGAAAGCTCATCGCCGCCAAGCAACGGATGGGGGCTAAGACCAAGAGGCTGTCAGAGTCGGTGAAGCCCGAGAACGCCAACGACGTGATCGCCGCCTTTGTGATATTCAACTGCGAGGAGAGCAGGAACCGCTGCCTTGAGGACTACTCGGAGACGGGCAACTGGTTCTTTCGGTACTTTCAGGCGAAGAAGCTCAACCTGGTGAAGAACGGGGTGAGCTACAAGCTCAGGGTGGAGGTGAGACGCAGCGAGGAGCGAAGCGACGAGCTGAGAACAAGTTATTTGCGGCCGCAGTTTGCTGCACTGATTGCTTCAGACTCACCAACTAATTTGTTTACATCGCCACGCAATTCTAACACGTCGATCGATCGTTTTCATGCGACTCGCTTCGCTCGTCGCAGAGCGCGCCGACCCCTGATCTCATTTTCTGGGAGAACCTGCAGCTGGACGACTTGGAGAGGTTTGCAAGAGGCGTCTTCACCGCCATCGTCACCACGGCCCTTCTGTTCATCAGGTGAGCAACTGCGAGGAGCGAAGCGACGCTGGGAATGCTTTATTTCCGTTTATAATGAGTCTCTATGAGAAGCGAAGCAACGAGTTGAGCGGCAGCGAGGAGCGAAACGACGGTGTATTCGTGATATTTCAGCTCGTCGCTCCACTCCTCGTTTACGCTATCTCCACCACTAACACGCTCGATTCGCTCCTCCGCTCGTCGCAGCTTCGCGCTCATTTACGTCACCAACTTGTACGCCACAGCCGCCTCAGACGCTCTCCCGGAGACGACCTTGTGTCTGTCGATCATCCCCACGATTGTCCAGGGAAACAGATCGTTCGACGAGGGCATCAAGTACGTGCACAACAAGACTCTGAGCGAGAGCGTCTGCGGGGCGGGTGGAGCGTATATTGCCTTGGAAGGCTACGATTACGATCACTTGCACCCATTTCACGTCGATTTCAAGGAGACGCCAGAGTCAGAGAAGGTCAAACAGGTGGTGGAGAGGAGTGAAGTCAAGGGGTTCTTCGAGGAAATTTTAGCGGGCAATCACAGTGAACAAGAAGTGTTTGAGTACAAGCTGTGTGACTCGGTTTGTTTGAATGCTTCGGCAACAGAGAACGACATGTGTGGCAGTTTGGGGTGTCAATTGAATGTGTACGAGAACGGAGTGAGGACGGGGGTTAACAACGAGAGCGAAGGTGAGTGAGGAGGCGAGGAAGCGTGCGCGAGACTCTGCGCGACACTGATTCTAACACGGCTCGCTTCGTTCGCCAGTCTTCCATGACTACGAGTGCAACACGTACTCTGCTACAATGCTGCAGGCCTGCTACTGCCAACAGAGGATGGACGAAATGGTTGCAGTCAAGGGCATCGGGGCGTGGAGCGAAATGAAGGACCCTGATGGCGAGGGACCCTTGTGCGCCGAGTTTGCAGACAACTTCTTCAACGCCCAGATCTTGGCTATGGCGGGAGCGCTGTTCATCGTTGTGATCAACTTGGTGCTGAAGGAGATTGCCAGGGCGCTGGTCAAGGTCGAGAAGGTGGGAATTAAACTGCGAGGACGAAGCCCAGCGAGGAGCAAAACGACGAACTGGGAACACGTTAATCCCGTGAGCATTAAGAACATTCTAAACTAACTCGTCGCTTCGCTCGCCGCCCCTCGCAGCACCCAAACGCCTCTTCCGCCAGCAGGGCGTTAGTGATGAAGATCACCGCAGCTCAATTCCTCAATACCGCCATGATCGGTTTGCTCATGAACGCCCAGCTCAACCAATCTCACAAGGACTTCTTCGGTTACGAGGGCACGCCGTTCGAAAAGTACGGGCTGCTGGACGGCAACTACCAAGACTTTTACAGGGAGTGGTTCGCGACCGTCGGCACCAGCTTGTGCCTGACCATGCTTGCGAACATAGTAGTTCCTCACGTCGGCCCGTTCGCAAAGGGCATCTTCGCGAGAACGGCTAAGATCATGGTGCTGCGTAAGCACGCCGCCACGAAAGTGGAGATGGACGAGCTCTACGCGATGGATAGGTTCGAGATCGAGACGAGGTACGGAGCTCTGCTGAACTACCTGATGGTCTCAGTGCTGTACGCCGCAGGAATGCCGCTGCTGTTCCTCTTCGCTTCTTTCAACTTCTTTATCGCCTTCTGGCTGGACAAGTACGCTCTGCTTAGGCTCAACAAGCAGCCGCTCAAGTACAACAGCGCTCTGGCGCAGATGATGTCCAGGTACTTGATTCCGTTGGCGGTGGTCCTTCATCTCAGTTTCACCTGCTACATTTACTCGACGCCCGCGGTGACAGAATTACCTTCCACAACAGGCATCAGTGTCGTGAGCGGGCTAATCTTCGATCTGCCGGAGAAGGGGAAGGACTTGAAGACCGGCGAGCTAGTGAGCAGCGTGTTGGTGTCGTCGCCGCTGAACGGAATGGCGAGGGACATTGTCGAGCAGATGGCAGGAAGCCACTTCGTGCTGGACGACCTGCTGCCTCGAGTGGTTAGAAGGTGGGAAACTGCAAGGACGAAATTCAGCGACGAGCGAAGCGACGAGCGAAGCGACGAGCGAAGCGACGAGCGAAGCGACGAGGATGCGTCGCTCTCGCTCCTCGCATAGAACCATTATAAACTAACTCGTCGCTTCGCTCCTCTCTACAGCAACGTCTTTCCGATAATGGTCTTGATGGGCGCCTTTCTAGGGCTCTACATTATCGTGAGCATATTTGGAGACGTGTTGATGGCTTTTGCCAAGCTGGTGCTCATGGAGGTGATCTTGAAGGCCGCTGATGTAGGGAAGAACGTCGCTGGGAAGGTGGGAGAGCAGGCGGCCAAGGCGAGAGACGAGGCCAAGAAGGCGGCCGAGGCTGCGGCGGACGTGGGAAAGATGGCCGGCAAGATAGTCATTGACAAGGCCGCCGAAGCGGGCAAGATGGCGACCGGAGTCGACGGGCGCGAGATCGCGGCTAGGGGGATGGAGGGTTTAAACGAGGCTAGGAACAGAGCACTGAGTTTGACGGACAAGGTGTCTGGGATTATGGAGGAGAAAGTGCCGTTTGAGATGCCCAAATTGACCATGGCGGCGATAAAGAATTCTGCCCAGCCTGATTTTACCGCAATCTACGAGCCCATGATGACCGCCATGCAGGCCCGACACTACAGGAAGCACGGCAGGTGAGACAAGGAGAATGACAACAGCGAGGACGAAGCCCAGCGTGGAGCGAAGCGACGTGTTGAATATCTTGCTTCGCTCCTCGTATAGTAGAAACGCGTTGTCCATGCCACTTAATTCTAACGTGTCAATGCTCGTCGCTACGCTCGTCGCAGGCTCAACGATCACGACCACGACATGGGCTTCAGGGGGACGGAGGACTTGAAGTGTCACTGCATTTGGACCGAGGACTGCGTCAGCGAAGACGGAGTGCAGCACAAGTCGGGCCACAAGAAGAAAACGTGGGAGGTCATTCGGGGCATGGGGATCCATAACTATAATATTGAGGAGAATAAACTGTACGATCTCGCTGTTTCATTCATGATCGAAAGCAACATCCACGTTGAGAACGAGCATAGGAACATTGCCGGCGGGCGCCAGAACAGGATGAAGGCGGTGGCCAAGGCGGTCTTTAAGTTCAAGGGTTGGAAGAGCAGAAAGAGCAAACGCGAGAAGGCCGAGACAGCGAAGTCGATTGCGATTGGGGTGGAGAAAGGGGTGGAGAAAGGGGTGGAGGAGAAGGTGGAGGAGAAGGTGGAGGATGAGCACGAGCCAAATGACGAGGACCTGAAAGATCTCATGGAAAAGCCCATGACTATGGAGTTGCAGGCCATGTAAAATCGTAAAATGTAAACTCACGTAAATTAGTATTTTGTAGCAATGCGATTTAAATTCTTATATTTTATAACTAGCGAAGATAGGCACATGATCAGACCATCCATTACAAAAATCTTCATCATCGCAGATCCCCACGCTGTCCTCAATCAGTGCATCAACGGCATCAACGTAAATCATATCAAGAGTTAAAGCCTTCGCATACTGAGCAATCGCGCCGTCAGGGCATGTATTACGCTGCCTCCACCTCATACTATCGTGGGAGTCGTGGAAGCCGTTGTGTTGGAAGCTTAGTCTGGTGGGGTCAATGGAACGGAGGGGGGAGTTGAAGTCACCGCCGATTAAGGTGAGGTCTGAATTGGGGTCGATGAATTCTTTGCTGAGCTGTTGCACATCGGACGAGGGACGAGGAGCGCGAACCGCGACGACGTTAGAATGATGAAGCGTTTACGATTTCCTCGTAGGATTTCATCTTAGGCGCCCTCTTGCGCCCACCTCGCATCCCCTCCCTCCATTCTCACCTCCGCCGCTTGCCTCTCTCTCACATAAGTTCCATTAATAACACTCTTAAAATCGCTCTGCCCACTCTCCAAATGCGTACTACACACCTCCACCTCCTTCCCCCCAACCTCTATCTTCGCCTTGACGGCTGATCTCCCACCCCAACGTCCACCGTAACGACAACATTGGGAGGTAAATGTTAATTGTTGGAGGTTTTTTAGGGGGTATTTTGAGAGGAGAGCGTTGCCGATGCTGCATTCATTGAAGATGCTTGACATGCCTACTTGTATGTACTGTGTGTGAGTGTAGCGGTGGTGGGTAGGTGGGGGATGGGGGGGGCGTCTCATTCGGTTAGTTTTCTTTAAATTCGGGGATTGTTAAATACTAACGCGTTTTATTTTTTATTCACACACGAATCCCTTGACGCCTTCCCCGTCGCCAACACTCCCCCTTTACCCCGACCCTCACCTCAACTGAGTACGCCCAGTACATTCCAAAACTCTTCGCGATCTCCTCCGCACCATTGACCCCCCCATATGCATCACATCCCCTTCCAACCTCCGACAATAGTAGTACATCGAACTCAGGAATCACGGAGGTGTCGTGCAGAAGACTAATCAGCGCATTGATACCTTCTTCGTGAGAACCATCGCCTCCGTAACCGTTACGGTCGATGTTGTACTCTGCTACCGTGAATTGATTCTTATTTTGGATGGATTTCTCTTCTCCGTATCGAAAGGTGGAGGCGGGGAGAGGATCGATTCGATCGACGGGGGAAGGCTCTCCAGTGTCGATCGAACAGTTCAGGTAAATATCTTGCTCACCGTCGACCGGAGGGACGCACAGAGCCCCGTTCTCGGCTAGGCTTAATTTAATTATCGCTACGAACCCTAGCACGGTAATTACAGCGTTGCGCATTGTGGTGGAATCTGCTGAGGAACCTTAAATGGACAAATCGATTGATAACATCGTTGGAGGAGTCTATCGGCAAGTCCAGATGTATTGCGGTGCTCCAAAAATTGCACTCATTACCACCGAAATAACAATAACAACGCAATATACATACAGTTCACCACGCTTTCCCATTCACACAACTTCACATGAGCCTCCTTCAGGCAGCAGCGATGCAGGCGGCGCTTGCTGATGGATTACAGGGTGAGTGTTTTTGACATAGCAAAAACGAGAAGACTCGGAGTCGTAGTGTGCAATGGGATTTATTGGCTCTTGTGGTGAATCCACCGTATTGAGCTTTGTAATCCCGCGAGTTATAACACACCTCCGGCCATACCTGCTGTCAATACCCCACTCTGATCTCCCAGTTTTGCAACATGAAGTGCAATGTTACGTCGCTGTCGCTGTTGATCATCCCGCACAAATGGTTCTTTTTCTGCGACTACAGCGCGCCCGCGTTGATTTTGAAGGAAACATGGTTCCATACGACCCATATCGACCATTTCGACAAAACACCGACCCACCGACCACCACCAATCCCACAGAAACCTCCCCCAAACCTCCCCCAACGCAAGCGTTAGACACTTCTAACCTCACGTCCCCCCTCTCCCTCCCCTCCTCCCCGTCTCCCCCTCTAACCCTCCTCCCCAACCTTCCTTCTCCCCCTTCCCCCCCATTCCCCCCCCAGCCCGCCAACAAGAAGAATTCGACTCAACCCGCTTCCACGAAATAAAAGGAAACGCTCACATCCGCCCTGCCACTGCTCCCACCACCCGCGCCGCTCTAGCCCCTCCGAAAAGAAAACCGGCGGCGCTGAGAAGGGGAAAGTGGACGGCGGAGGAGGAGGCTTATGCTAACAGGTTGATACTTGAGTTTAAAGCTGGTTTATTACCTTTAACTGATGGTACAACCCTCCGAACGTTCCTCTCAAAACTCTTGAACTGCGATCCGATGAGGATAAGCAAGAAGTTTGTGGGGAATAATTGTATTGGGAAACAGGTTTTTAGGAGGAAGGCGGTTGAAATGAATAAGTTGACTATTGATCAGTTGCAGAGGAGTAGGGATGAGGTGAGGAGGGAGGAGAAGGGGGGAGCGTTGCGGTGGGGAGAGCGGGGGGGGAAGTTGAGGATGTTGGGACGCGCGTTTTTTTGTTTAAATTGGTTTTTCTAACCCATTATTCCCCCCCTCCCCCCACCCAACCCCCATCCCTTAACGCTCGCGCAGCTTACCGAACTAGAACGCAAATTCCTCGACAGGGTCTCCCAAACCTCGCGCTGCAAACCCGGCGTGATGCCGAAACTCAACTCCCTGACCGACGAGAGAGCCGTCATGAACCCTTGGGCCGCCCACCCCTCCTCCTACCACCCCTCGGATTCCCGCGCCTCCGCCGCCGGCCGCTCCCTCCTCGGAGAGCCCAACAACCCCTACGCCCCCCTCAGAAACCCCAACAACCCCCTAGACCAGAACCTCACCATGTCACAGCTCACACAGCTCCGCCAGAACAACGGAGGACCTAGGACGAGTTCTTTTGAGGCGCTGATGAGTTTGGACTTTGAGAGTATGCAGAGCATGGAGAATTTGAATAATGCTAATTCAGGCATTAAAATCAAGGAGTATAAGAAGCCAAGCGAGGTGAGGAAACTGCGAGGAGCGACTAGTCTAGATATAGTAAGCACCTTATACTAACCCGCCGATTCGCTCCTCGGATTTCGTCCTCGGCTCCTCGCTACGCTCGTCGCAGCACCAGAACTGGAGCAGCGAGCCCGGAGCGAGGGGTATGGGAGCGCCAGGAGGAGTTGCCAGGATGAATGTGGTCCAGCAGCAACAACTCGCGCAGGCGCGGAGCTTAGTCAACGGAGGAATCAACCCCTCCCAAGGCTTCCCCAAACCCACCGGGGGTGGGGTTGGCCCCAACATCGCCGAGCAGTTCTCCCGCCCCAACTCAATACCCGGAGGCAAAATAAACTACATTCCCAACCCCGCCGACATGTTCCGCGTAACCTCCTCCACAGGCCTCACCGCCTTAAGGGACCAGCAGGGTCTGAACCCGCTTAGGAACTCTAGTGTGGAGGATTTTCTGAGTTTGGTCGCGAGCGGGGATATTCCAGCGCAGGATCCGCATATGCTTAATATTCCGTTGCAGAGGTAAGCCGAGCCGAGGACGAAGTCCGAGGAGCGAAGCGACGAGACGTTAAGAACATTCTAAACTAACTCGTTCGCTTCGCTCCTCGGCTCCCCACAGCTACATCGCCAACGCGCAGCGAAACCCATCCCAGCAAAACCTCGCCGCCCTGCACCAACTGCAGCAGCAGATAATCGCGCAGCAGGTCAAGAACATTCAGGTGCCGATTGGGGGGGCAATGGGCGGCATGAACCCCATGGGTGGGCCCCTCAACCCGCAGATGATGAAGCAGTTCCAAGGTAACCAGGTGAGAAATCCTCATCAATTACGACCGCTCTCCTCGCATTAAGAAATCATTAATATTACTGACTCGTGTTCGCTAGCAGGCAGCACAGTACCAGCAGTTCCAGCAGATGCAGCAGCAGCAGATGCAGCAGCAGCAGATGATGATGCAGGCACAGATGCAGCAGCAGCAGCAGCAGGTGAGACGCAGCGAATAAGATAATTACAGTCGCGATGAGTCTCCATGAGGAGCGAAGCGATGAGCATTAAGAACTTTCTAAACTAACTCGACGCTTCGCTCGTCGCGCAGTTCCAGGCCCTTCAGCAGGCCCACAACGCCGCTGCGGCGCAGCAGGGAGTAAACCCTGGGATGCCCAATGGTGGCCTCCCCCCTTCCTCTCCTGGCGCTCCTGGAACTGGGATGCAGCAGGCGGTTGCGGGCCTCCCCGCAGGTCTTCCTGTCGCCCCGCCCGCGTTCGTCGGCAACCAGCCCAACCCCAACGCGGTGGGAGTCGGAGCACCAGCCGCCGGGGCTGGGCTCCCTCAGCCACCGGGCGGACTTGCACCGCAGCAGCCCGGGGTCATTCCCGCTCCCCTCGCCACCGCGCCCGTTACCGTTCCGGCCGCCGCGCCGGTTCCGGTCGCTGCCCCCGCCGCCGTGGCCGTGGCCGTGGCCGTGGCCGTCCCCCAACCCTTCGACACCGCCGCCGCGGTGCCCATTCCCAAGCCCCAGGCCAACGGCGAAAACGTCGCCGTCGCCGCGCCTGTTGCTGTCAAGGTCGAGGTCCCGCCTTCCGCTGCTGCTGTTGGAGGAAAGAGGAAGGCCGAAGAGGAGGCCGGGCCCACCGAGGTCAAGAAAGAGAAGATCGAGGAACCGGTCGCCGTTAGTACACAGTAGGTAGGGGAGGAGGAGGAGGAAATTAGTAAAAAGCATTAGGGAGGAGTAGTAGGTAGTTGTTTACAATTACAGCGTAGTCGTCAAAACAAAACAAAAAGGACTGAGGAGAAAGAGGGTGAACGACCCAACCCACGTCATGTCTGTCTGATCATGTTTAAAAAATTAAGGGTTTTCAACGTAGTTATAATGTAGTAGGTTCAAAATCACGTAGCAGTAGGTGCATAAACAAAATTCACATCACACAAAGTAAAATACATACAGTCTGAAGAAAAAAACCTTTATTTTAATAAAATTATAGAGTTTGAGTTTATTTTTTAGAGTTGCTTGATTTCGATGTCGTTCGGATAACAACATTTGAGCTTGCACTCGATTGCCTCGTCGTCGTTGTCGGGGGACGTGGCGGCGGTGGATTTGTATTCTTCGTATTCTTGAGAGGTGAGGAGGCAGCCGTCAAGCATATCCGTGATTTTCTTCTTGGATTTAGCTTCTGAATCGAACTCCCCGATGAAGACCAATTCGTTTCGCCTGTCGCCCACGAAGTCGTCGTTTGGGAGGAAGTCAGATTCGATTGCTTCGGTGGCTTCTTTCGGCCATTTGGATTTTAGGAGGCACGACCACCACCGTCCTAGGCAGGTCATTTCGAAGGCTGCGGCGAGCGTGTGTTGGTCAGCGAAATGAAATGAATTGTAAAACGTACTTCCCTTTCCTCGCTCTTCTCTCTCATCTCACCTGCTCCAGCGAAAGCAGCGTAGTAGGCGCTTTTGTGGCTCGACGCCATCCACGTGAAACCCTTGGCGCGCAACAAGTTCTTAAAGGGGGAGTGGGACGGTGTGGGGGAGGAGGAGGAGGGGAGGAGGTCGATTACA
>BLQM01000290.1:35962-71521 GCA_012489335.1 Triparma laevis f. inornata
TAGCGAGGAGCGAAGCGAGCCGTGTTAGAAATGAGTAGCGAAGAAAGTGACGCCAACGTTGAGTCTGTTGCTACTTGCAGTATTCTCAGTGAGGAGCGGCGAGCGAAGCGAGCGTAAAAACGAGTAGCGAAGAGGCGTGTGAAAAATAAAATCCCCCGCGCCCCCTTGGTAATTGTGCTTCGGCACTGAGCTGTGGTTCTTTCCGAAGCTAACTAGGGAACCGTTTTCCTGGCTGTACCAGATAGTGTCGAGATTCTTGCGGGAACCGGGCACTTCGATCCCCCCGGGGCCGAATTCAGGCCCTGCCGAGAACGTCCCTTCGCCCGGATTAACCATGGGACGAGTTAGGCTGGGTGGGGGGGGAAGGGGCGGGGGTAGAGGGAAGCGGAAGGGTTGGTGGGGTAGCTGAATTATATGGGGGGATCGGGGGGTACCAGTGGCGCGGTGATGTGACGGTAATTGTTTTTTTATCCAACTAAGGTCCCAGCGGTTGAGACTTTCGGAGTTAGATGGAGAACAGGAGAAAATTGCCAAATAACATTTCTTAACCAAACATATTTTCGTTTCTTTTATATCCCCTTCATAACCTAAAAATCCCCAACGACCGAGAAACCCGCCTGCTTATTCATCTTCACGCCCTGCATGTCCGCACCGACTTTCTCCGCGGTCTTGACGCCCACTGCGCTCTTGAAATCTCCGAACTCGTCATCTTCGTCGTCGCTCGCTCCCTCGACTTCGTCGTGGTATTGGATTTTCGTGTGGCGGGACTGGACGAAGGTGATGCAGACAGTGGTGGGCGAGGTGTCGAGGCTGTCTTCACTGTAGTGCGCCTGCTCGTAGTCGCCCTTGGTATTGGGAGTGGTGATGGGCACGTTCTCCTTGTTTTCGTCGACGTCCTCCGAGGGCTTGGCGGCCACCGTCTTCCTGGGGGTGATATCGATGGGAACCGAGGGCTTCTTCGTGATGGTAGTCTCTGCGATGTTATTGATCCTCTTGACCTGCTTGTACTTCTCTACCTTTTTCTGTTCCTTCTTCTTTGAGGCGCTGCTATTGTTGTTCTTGCTGTTCTTGCCCTTCTTGGCCGAGAGCTTGACGCTCGGATCAATGTACCCCACAACTTTCGGTTTTGTTTTGGAGCAGGTTTTTTTCTCGAAGAGCTATAGGGGGAGGGGAGGGGTTGGGGTGAGTTGTGGTTTTTAACGACGTAGACCTTTACACTGGCACAACAAATGTGATATTACTTTAAAAACTCACCTTGCTCGTTTCCTCGGTGTCACTATCAACGCTTTCATCTAACAGGCTGCGCGAAACCACCTCTTCCACCTTCCGTACGTTACAACTACTTCCCATGGTAAAGGTCAAGTCCTCGTCGCTCTCTTCGTCTTCATCGTCGTCGTCGTCAAAACCGACCTCCTCGAGACTTCCCGTCCGGGCACTGTCAAAGGTGGAAGTTGTAGACTCTCCTGCTCCCAAAAATGCGCCGAAGTCGACCTCGAAATCCTCAGCCTCGCTTTTAATCCTAACGCCGTTCTGCCCGAGCATTTGAAACCCCCTCTGGTTGAGTTTTGGGCAGCGCACGATCTTCCTGAGCTCGAGGCGCAGGGTCTCTCCAAGGTTGTAGAGCCTTGATCGATCCGCCGTGGTGTTATCCGAGGTGGGAGGGGCGGGCGGGCCGAGTCCCAAGACGTCCTCCTCTTCTTCCTTTTCTTTATCCTTCTCACCATCAATGTGTGTGTCACCGACACTCTTCTCAGCGGCAGGAGGGATCTCCAAAATAATGAGCCTGCAAGATGCGACGCCCTTCTTCTCGGTAATGTCAGTGACCTGGTACAGCATCGGGCACTGCATATCGTTTTTGACGTCAATGTACCAGAAGCAGTCGTACAGCTTCACGCTAGAAGCGGGCAGGGGATAGACCACTGGGCACTCCTCACTGTACTCCGCAATCTTGGCTTGGGCGAGAGAATCGACAAGCAGAACTTGTAAGTTGTTAATTTGCTTCTCCGTCCAGCTGCTGTAGCTGGAGATGGGTTCCTGGAACTGGAAGAACTTGGAGTACCCGTGCTTCTCAAGCCTGGCGGCGGAGACGGCCGAGTTCATGCTCATTTCCATGTCTGGTGGTGGTCGTTTTTATTTTAGGGTAACGGCGAATTTGCTTCAAAATTTGAAGGGGAATTCGGGGGCGGGGGAATTCGGGGCGGGGTGCGTTGGGCTGGGTATTATGTGAGGAGGCGATTGTGGAGGATTTTGGGGGTGTAGTCGAAGTTTTGAAAAAGTGGGTCTGTATGCTAGAAATATTTCCAGATCGATCCAACCTCCTCGCCCACAACATTACCTACTCAGGTATACTTTTCACAGGCTCGAGAGCGTAATTTAGACCCACCCAGGCCATACCTGATACATAAACACGCCCCCGAATGCCCTTCTAACCCGTCCCCGCCCCTCCTTACAGTAGAAACCCCAAATCCAGCAGCCGAACAGTTGAGCGCCCAAGCCCTTACTAAACCTTACAATGAATGATGATATCGGACCCGGGGAGGCCGAATTTTCGCCCACCCATATAATAGTGCTCGACGAGCTGTCCCAATCAGAGAAAGATACCTACTTCGACCTCCTGATAGCCTCCAATGCTCAGTTCCACCGGGTGAGTTGATTTTTCCGGCACGTTCGGCCTTCTCCTAACCCTGCGTGGTGTGTTTATAACCTGTTGATCCCCTCTCTGACCCCCACCCCGACCCTCACACAGGACTATGAGCTGGGACAAGTCATCGCGGACATGCGCATCCTCGGCCCTGGCGTGAAGATCCAGGCCGAGGAGGAGGAGAAGAAGAGAGACGAAGGCCCGCGCCTCACCCCCCAGGAGAAGCTGGCCATGAGGGCCGCCGACTCCAGCATCACGCTGCCGGGGGCCATCACCACGGCCACGGGGGACGTGTTCAACTACAAACCGTATGAGGGAATCGTCAAGCTCATCAGGGGCAAGGGGGAGACCACGTACAAGCCCAAGCGCCGGCCGCTGGCGTGGGTCATGAGGTTGGTCCACGAGATCTTGGACGTGCGCTATGCGAGGGACACGACGGACTTGACCGACGAGGACAACTACGACGAGAATGACCCGGACGACATGGCCAGGAAGGCCGAGAAGGAGGAGAGGTGAGAGGGGGGCGAAGGGGGGGGGATTTGCTTTGCTTAATTCCTAGTTTTGTTGTTACTAACACAACACGCTCCAACCCCCCCCTCCCAGATTTCGCCAAGCCAACGCCTTCCCCATCTTCGTCATCGACCTCTTCAGCAAAAAGTACGGCCTCAAGAGCCTGGTCGAGTCCACCACGTGGGATCTCCTCTACTCCTGCGACATCCTCAGGCGCACAGACCTGTGCCCCGACGTCGACGTCTTCTGCCGCTTCATCGAGATGTACTACGACGCCGACGAGCTCCTTTACTACTGCTACGTGCGCAGCCTCACCCAGAGCGTGCTGAACGCGAGCTTCAAGGCCCACTGGGGAGATCCAGGAAAGGTCCGCGACTCCATCAACGCAGGTGAGACAAGGCATCGCGAGGACGAAGCCCAGCGAGGAGCGAAGCGACGAGCTAGGAATACGATAATTATGGAAACTTGCAATCCTCTTTCTACGCTACACAATTATAACTCGTTAACACCAATCTTCGCGCAGGTATCGACCGCCGGCCCGCCCCCCTCACCCTGAATAGGAGGGAGTGCACCTACATCGCCCAGACCATCTTCATAAGGAACCATGGCGACGAGATCGAGCACGAGAAGCAGATGTACCAGGACTTCATGAACAACGTCGACGATAGGTTGGACAGGGGGGAGGTGGACAGCTCCGACTTCATGCAGATTGCGGTGGAGAGGTACTTCATCACACGGCCGAGCGACGAGGACGAGGGCACCCCAATGAGCGGAGGAAGAGACGACGGAGGTATGGCACCGCTGCCCGAGGACGACGAGGACGAGATGGGAGGCGTGGGAGGGGGGGGGGGAGGGGGAGATGGGCCGAACCACCCCATGGTGGAAGCTTTAATTACAGGACAGAGCGTTGAGAGCGCCGAGGCTGACTACATCGAGAACCTCATGGGCAGCGAAGACTTCACCGGGCTTCCGGGAGAAGTCAGGAGGGAGGTCGAGGAGGACCTCGCCCAGGAGCTCCACCAGAGGATCGAAGACGCAGAGAGCAAGGGAGGCGCCGCCCAGACAGAGGACGAGTTCAAGAGCTGCTTAACAGAGGCCATGGAGGGCTTCGACGCCATGGCCAAGCTGGTGGCAGAGCACGTTAATTCGTTGAAGAATCAGGGTAACTTAGGTTAGAAGAGGAGGGGTTTTGGGGGGGGTTTGTTGGTTAGGGGGTTACAGGGGGGGAGGTAAAAACAAAAGCATGAATATCAATTGAAGAAAGAAGTATTGATTTTGCTTTATTTTGCTTCTCAGGATTTTCGTTATTCTTAATTGCACTAATATAGCGTCAAAGTCTGTCAATAAACACTCTTTTCTCGACCGTCGTGATGTATATTTACTTAACTTCTTTACACCATCTAGCCCAAACAAAATATCCCTGAAGTCGGCAACGAGGAAGAGGAAATGAAAGCATTGTAATTTGTGAATTGTAAAGAGGATTTTGGTTTTAGTGTTTTCGTTGTTTGTGTTGTTTTAGATCGCTTGCTTGCTTTGCTTTGTATTTGCATAAATCGCACTGGTGCCAAACAACGCCAATGTTGTGAGAATGTAGTTTATGTTTTTAAGGTCGCTTGCTTGCTTCGTGTTGTATTTGCATACATCGCACTGGTACCACACGACGCCAACGCTGTGAATCAATCGTTTGTGTCGTTTGATTTTGCTTGCCTCCTTTGCTTTATAGTTGCAATTATCTTGATCGCAAGAGAACCAGACCACATTGATCCCATGTTTCGAAGCCTTATGTCTCTGCACATTTGCCAATAAACCAGTCTTATATTGACAACCTTCTATCCTAAACGCCTTTATAATATTTTCCCACTTATCCCGTTCCACTCCCTCTATCCTTTGCCCCCTCTTCCTCGCAGATACCCCATCCCTGCTCGCCCCACTTGCCACCGAATCATCTTCCCAATCATTCTCAACGTCGAATGTTGCAACGGTACTATCATCCCCGGCAAACGCTAGCGGGGTATCATTGCCGTTAAACTCGCACGAGCGATAGTTATTGATCCCCTCTCCTCCTCCAATGGCGCTCATGACCCAAGACCCAGATATGCCTTGACCTTTTGACAAGATCGTCCGCAGAACAATCGACTAACTCGACGGCGCAATCATTATATATCATCTACGCTGTCCTTTCTTTCCCGTCCTATTTGCTTAAGCAATTCAATCTTTTCGATGCCCCAAACTGATCCTCGTTTCACAGGACCTTATCTGCAGAACAAATACTTAAACAGCTTATTCTCACATTCGATAATGAGTTGGACAATTGAAAGTGAGGGTAATGATATAGAAGGGGGTTGTGTGACGGTGAAAATAGGGCTGCCTTCGCTGTCTTCTCTATCAGAACTTGATCTCTTTGTCCAAACGGAGGCAGGGTCCATAACGTCTCACCTCCAGTTAGAATTTGATCCCTGCGTAGGCGTTGAAACCATAAACATTGACTTAGGCTGTGTAGTTAATGGAGATAATGATATTGTTAAAGCTAAGTGGAGTAAGAAGCGAAAGGAGTTAACTGTTAAATTAGCGTGCATTGGGGAGGGTGGATCGGGAGGGGACGTGGCTGATCAGTCTGAAATAACCTCTGAACAATTGAAATCATCAATAACCCCCCCTCTCCCACCACCACAACCAACCCTCCCCTCATCAATAACGAAATCTTCAAAGACCTTCTTCCCCACTTGTTCACTCCTATTCGGCTCAACCCGTTACTTTGAAGATTTAATAGAATCAACACAAGATTATCGTCAACAATCAACCGATTCTAATTTAATAAAAATCGGGGGACTTATTTATAAAGGATGCGAGGGGGTTGAGAGGTTAGATAAAGTAAAAGAATTATCAGATAGTTTCGCTCAAACATTACCTCTCTCATCTCGTTCAGTTTTGGAGGAATATATTAATTCTGAAATCGGCCATTTAGTTCATTTAGTACAAAAGAAGGTCGAAAAAGAAGTCAACCCATCAATAGTAGACGATGCTGCACAAAGAATATTAGAGTACGTCTGCTCAACCGGTAAAATGCCTGATGAGGGATTGGAGGTGGAGAGAGAGTTATACACTCTAAAACGAGATTATTTGGATTCAACCGTTTTCTCAACCTTGCAAAACGACGTTTTAAAACACCCTGGGATATTAGATTCATCTTCAGCATCATTAGGAGTAGGGTTTGATACTACGAAAGGTTTCATATTCCGTTTCAATAATTCAGGTATCCCCAAGTTCAAGGAGCATGAATGGGGAACCTCATTAATCCCTTTTTTTGAGGAAGCGAGGGAAAAGGACGTTGACGCTTACGTTTTGAATGTTTTGTACTGTCCGGAGGGTGGGGGGGAGGGTATTCAGTTAATTTTCATAAGGATGCTACTTTGGCTTTGAGGCAGGGAGCTATGGTTAGTGGTGTTAAACAAAGGTTGGCGTGGAGTGTGAGTGTGTTGTACTTAAACGTGCCTCAGGGGATGGAAGGTGGTGAATTAGTTTTACGTGATGTTTCAAGGTCAAGTTTAAAAGGAGAAGAGAGGTATATGGAGGGAGTTGAGGTTGATGCGGTTGTTGAGCCGGAGGAGAATTTGGGAGTGGTTTTTAGGGGTGAGACGGAACATGCGGTTAAAGGGTGGAAAGGGGGAGAAGGGGGGAGGGTTAGTCTGGTGCTAGAGCAGTATAAGGTTCCGGTGGGGGACAGAGTGTGGCTGCTAGAGTTTGAACTGGTGGAGCCGGGGAAGTATAAGAAGGAGAGATACGAGGATTAAGTTGGGAATGTTGTTTTGAGGAATTTTGTTGTTTGTAAGATAAAATGGTTATTATTTCCTACTTTCAAGAGACACGCAACACTCTCCCCCTCCTCCCTAATCAGCACTATCCATAAATTTCCTTCCTAAGAATTTGATAGTTTTTATCGCATTCCTCCTCCGCATTCTCGCAGAATTTATGCCTAGCCTCTAAACCACCTTCATTCTTCGTCTCCTCCCCAACCCAAACCCCCACAGGTCCATACCTCACGTTCCTCCTCTCCCCCACCCCGCTCTCCACTCCATCCGGCGGCGGACAAACCTCGTAACTACTCATACTAAACGGATAGAAGTGACAATCCTTCTTGCTCTTCCTAGCCATTAAACGGAACATGTCGATCGTTTTAGAGTCGAAGGGAGAAATGGGGATTTCTCCGGTTCCGGGATCGCGGCGGTCCCTGCCGCCGGAGGGGGCTACCCAGAGGATTTGACCGCCGGTTTTTAACATTTCGAGCATGGAGGACATGGTTTTTAGGTTCTGTTTCTGTTTGACGTCCTTCAGCTCTGGTTCTGAGTCGATGTGTTTTTTGGAGTGGATGCAGAGGAGGTTGCGGCCCTGCGAACGAGCGAAGCGAGGAGCGGAGGAGCGAAATCGAACGACGAGTTAGAAAACAACGTAGCGAAGAAAGAGGCGTGTGCTTTTAGACCAACGCTACTGCGCTTACTGGCGCTAGTATCGTATTCGCTACGCACCATGGAGAAGGGGATGGCGAGGGGGTCGGTCGTTACTTTGTGGCCGGCGAGAAAGGTTATTTGGGAGGCTTCGGTTGGGTAGCCGACGCTTTCGAGCATGAGGCTGACAACTTGGGGGTCTGCGAGCGAAGCGAGCATGAATATTAGAAAGCGTAATTTAAAATAACATTAAACACCTTTCCTACTCACCAGCCTCGCTCTGATGATTCGCCAAAAATACCACATTCTCCCCCATCTTAACCCTCTCCATCGCCTCCTTCAAATTCTCCCTCCCCCCAACCACGCTCCTCTCCTCATCCACAACTGGCCTGAAAAACTCATTCCCGAACTCGTAATAATCGAATTCTGGGGTTCTTAAAGCGGTGTGGGAGGTTTTGAATTTGAATTTTTGGGGACCGATGCCGTGGGTGGCGCCGAGTTGCAGGCAGGTGGAGATGCGGGAGATGGCAGAGGGGACGGAGCGGGTGGAGGAGGAGGGGGTGGTGGTGGCGGTGAGGTATTCGGTTACGAAGTGTTCGAGTCCGGGGAGCTGTTTTGGGGGAGGGGGGAGCAAAACGGGGGGGGGGAGCGAAGGGTTAGGGTTCAGCTGGCGGCACGCGCTCCTCCTTTCTTCACTAACCATTTCCTTCGGGATGGAGTCGTCTTTCGCAATCCCTCCCACAACCATCTTAACTCCTTCCTCCACAGTAACATCCGCCTTCATCGAACTCCTAACAGCTACAGTGTACCTCGGTTTAGTCATAGATGTGAAGGTGAAGGCGGTGGGGAGGAGGAGGAGGAGGAAGAGAAGGGGGCTAAACATTGTACTTTGCCACGCGGCTTCGACGAATAGGAACCTTAAAAAAAGGGTCTTAGAGCGATATACGTGAAATATGGGTTAGTATTTGCAGCTGCTTAGTAGCTTTTGTAGCTCCAGTCAATCGGTATGTGAACGTAGTGCACGGTGAAGAGAGAGTGAGGGAGGAATTTCCAGATTTCTTGAGAGGGTGGTGTGGACTTTTGACACCTTGGAGCTGATGAGAAACATCCTCGTAAACGTTTTAGTGGTCGGGCTGACACCTTTTAATATCAGGACAACAGGAAAAGCAAATTAGAAATCCGTCTTGACGTTCCCCACCTTTTTTAACCCCCCTGTTCAAAACCATCTTCAAACAGTCCGACGATGCCCGCTCCTTCCTATTGCGGCTATCCTGGCTGCCCCGAACCCGCCCCCCTCAAATGCTCCCGCTGCAAAGAAACCCACTACTGCTGCAAGTAGCACCAAACAGACCACTGGAAGCTCCACAAGAAACTCTGCGCCACTCCCATGAAGAAAATCTTGGCGCTCGTTCCTCCCCCCCCTCCCCTTCCTCTCGAACATTCAACGTGCTTGGTTATCCTGGCTGCGCCGAACCCACCCCCCTCCGTTGTACCCCGCTGCAAAGATATGCAATACTACTCCAAGGAGCATCAGAAGCTTCACTGGAAGTTCCACAAGAAGATCTGCGTCGCTCCGCACTTGCGTTGGAAGGAGGCGAGAAGCTATGACCAATCCGCCTCAGTCAGAGACAAACTGGAGCGGCTCCTCGCGAATAAATCCCGTACCGGTACTTTCGCCTGCGGAGGCAAAGCACCACCGACTCACTTCGTGCCTGTGATTGAGCTCACCGGCGCAGCGCCCCCCCCCCCTACGCCACATCCAAGACGCCCCTCCCCGCTCCCGAGAAGGCGAAGCATGACGCTTCCACGCCTCTCACGTTCCCTATTACCCCCGTTACGAAGGCCCGCATCACGACCGCGGCTAGCGAGGCCGGCATCGGAACAGAGGACGCCCCTCCTGGAGGTAATGTAGTCAACAAGGAGGCGTGAGGTGTGCGAAATCACTTTTGACACGGCTCGCTTCGCTCGTCGCAGTCACGTACCAACTGCTCCCAAACCAGTTCCGAATTCTGAACCAAAAGGAATTCGACAAGAAAACGCTTCAACCGATCCTCGCGATCCTCTCCAAACATCTCAACGTTTCGATTGATTGGAACGTCAACGCCAAACTCTATAAGTTTTTGCTTTATGAGCCCGGGTGTTTTTTCCGTCTACACCGTGACACGGAGAGGATCGACGATATGTTCGGAACACTAGTCATCCAACTCCCTTCGGAGTACACTGGCGATTCTCTCTCTGTCCGAAACCCCCTCCTCCCAACCTCCGAGCACGCTAAAACGCTCAATTTCTCCGAGGGGAAGGGGACGTTCTACGCGGCGTTTTACGCCGACTGCATCCACGAAGTTACAAAGCCTGCAACGGGAGACCGCTGCTGCTTAGTCTACTCCCTCGTAGGCGCCAAGAAGAAAATACCTCGAACGATTGATACTCATATGGGGTACAAGAAACGTGAGCCAGCTCACCGGATTCGATTCCGCCACAGCCATAAGACATCTCCCTCGCGAGGGAGATCGCCTCCGCCGCCGCCGGCTGGAAAGATGACGACAAAGTTAAACTTGTCGCAACGCTCCAGCACCAATACACTACGTCGTCCCTCGAGAAGTGGGGCATGAACGCCCTGAAGGGGCAGGATCCTTACATCGCGGAGTTACTAGCCTACGCCAGACACATAACTCCGGATGCTGGCATCTCGACACTCGCGGAATTGGCGGCGAGGACCATCGCCTACGGTCCGATTAAACCCGAGGAGCATTCCAAAATCTCCGAGATCCTTAACTTTAGGCTCATGGACGAATCCAAGCTCTCCGAAGAGCCTCTGTTTGACGTCGTGTTGACCACAATCGTCATGCACGAGTTCTGGGCGGAAGGTTGGAACGCTGTCCCATTCATCGCCCCGAAAGGCGCTACGTTCTTCACCACCGGTCCATTCATTTCACTCTACCCGAACGACCACCCCCCTCCTCGCCTTCCCCGACACCTTCCGCCAAGGGAGACACCGTGCAAGACCAATTGTCCGAGATATTATATTACGGACTTGATAACAAGGTAGGAGACGCGCTATCGACGACGTTTAGGATCGCCGGAAATCACTCCGTATCACTCCGTGAGAATCGACGGCGACGAGATGTTATCGTCAACGTTGGGACCTGGGAAGGGACGATTCGAAGAAGGAACCGTCAAGTCCTTCACTAACATCAATAACGGCTACGGAAACAAGACCAAAAGCGTCGAATTCTTGGGCAACGGCGGTCCGCCGGATGAAGCGAGTTTTTACACTCGTGCGGGGATAGTTTTGTGCCCCCGCCAGAATCGCACGAAGGTCGTTGAACAAGCAGTCGACGCCGATGTGGAGAATACCGGCTTTCATGCTTTAGGGGTTTATAATAATAATCTGCCTCAGGATGTGGATAGCGAATAAGGTCACGATGATCGTTTATACAGCTGGTATGAAGAGAACGGTTACACCGAGCACGGCCCTGGAACGTGATTACTGAAACGGGGGAAGGGGAAGGGGGAGTAGGAACGAAATTAAGAAAGTTCAATTTGCTTTTTCATATATTCAACAGTCTCTTTTTATTTCTAAATACTGCTGAGAGCCGACTGCCTCATTCTCTGCGCAGCGAACGCGGCCTGCGAGCTGAAAACGACGCTCGCGTTCGCTCCTAAAATCTGGCGGGCTCCGAGTTTCATTTTCGAGGACGCTCTGGTGGTATCGATTGTGCTTGTGCTGTATTCAGTCGCGACGGTGGGCGGCGGGGTTGGTAGTGCTGGAGGAGGTAGTCCGGAGCCTATTCCGGCTACGGTTGCCACGGCTTTGGATGGTACTGAGATGTCGTTCAAGGCGGAGCGTGAGCGAAGAGTCAGTTCGTCCAAGGAGGCGGAGCACCTGTGGATCGCGCGCTCTAGCGCTTCGATGCTGCGACGAGCGTAGCGAGTCGCGTGAAGATCGTTAACAAGTTAGAATTGCGTAGCGAACAAAGAGTCTTGAGCGTTTAGACTAAAGCTACCAGCGCAACCGAAGTACTCACGCTAATATCGTATTCATAGCTCGTCGATTCGCTCCTCGCTCCTTCTTACCTCTGGAGCTTTGACGGGGAAGTCGGTGTGAAGGCTTCCTTGTTGTTGTTGTTGTTCTCGTTCTCCCTGTTCTCCACCACGACCATCATGTTGTTGTAGGGGTTGCCATTTTGGAGTGCATTTCGGTTGAGGTTGACGCGGCCCTCCAAACTTCGGAGCTGGATGAGTGCCCTCTTCACCTCGCTGACCTCCTTGCTCACGGCGAGCTGTTGCTCGTGGACCTGCAGACGAGCCTGCTGAAGGTTCGTCAGCTGCTGGCTAAGTTGGATGCTCTGCCTGTTGTGCTCCTTGTCCTTGATGGCGAGCGTCTGCTCCTTGCCGTTGTTGTGGTGTTCCCTGATTTCGAGATCCTTTTCCTTCTCGTCCAACCTCAAGAACTCCCTCTTGACCTTCAAGTCCAACAGCTCCAAGCTAGCCTTTCCGTCTCGCAGTTCCTCAGCCATTTTCTCGGCCTCGTCCCGCTTCCCCCGCAGTTCGATCATGCTGGGCTCAAACATGGTCTTCTCGATCTCGAACTTGAGCTTCTCCTCCTTGAACTTCTTCACCCTAGACTCGAACGCAAGGCGTTCCGCATTGAACGCCCTGAACTTGGCGTCCTGCGACGAGCGAAGCGACGATGAGTTAGAATAGCGTAGCGATGAAAGCGGCGTCCATTTTGACACTGAAGCTACCAGCGCAGACGAATTACGAGCACGTATATCGCATTCCAAGCGAGGAGCGAAGCTACGAAGCGTCTGCCTACACATCCGAGCGACAACAACGAGGAGCGAAGCGACGATGCGTCAGCCTACTCATCTTCGCTTTGCTAAATTACGACCTCGAATATCACATTCCCAGCTCGTCGCTTCGCACCTCGAAGCTTCGCACCTGCTCCGCCTCCACTTTGCTGATGCTGCTCCTCAGGTTCTTCCTGTCGTTCTCGAACTCCTCTACGGCCTGGTTCAGTTTCCTCCTGGCGATCTCCACCTCGGCCAGTCCCCTCGCAGTGGCCTCCTGGCTCTCCACTTTAATCTCCTCCCTCGCCCTCTCCCGACGGCTGTCAATGTCGACCTGGTTCATGTTTTGTTTGACCTCGGCGTCCTGCAGCCTCTCCTCCCACCTCTTCAAACGTTCCTGTGAGATGAGGACGAAGCCCGAGGAGCGAAGCGACGAGTTAGTATAATAGAACGTTCGTAGTGCTCGTCGCTACGCTGTCGCTACGCTGTCGCTACGCTGTCGCTACGCTGTCGCTACGCTGTCGCTACGCTGTCGCTACGCTGTCGCTACGCTGTCGCTACGCTGTCGCTACGCTGTCGCTACGCTGTCGCTACGCTGTCGCTACGCTGTCGCTACGCTGTCGCTCCACATCCTCGTCGCTTCGCTCCTCGCAGTTAAGCGTCTCACCTCTTCCCGCTTGATGATGTCGCTCTGCCTCGCCGGCAGCTGCTCGACCGTGATGGTGAGCTGCTTCTCCATGACCTTTATTTGGCTCTCCTTCTGCTTCAAATGTTGGACTTGCTCCTCGACAATATTTTTGGACTCGTCCAAACTTTGCTGGAGCTCCTTAACCTTGCCCTCCACCACCCTGCCCTCTGACTTCACCTTCTCGACCTCCTTTTCCCTCTCATCGGCCAGCTTCTGCAAGCCGCTGCACTTGCTCTCCTTGCTCTCGTGCATGGCCTTGGCCGACTCCAGCTCGTGCCTGAGCTTCTCGTTCTCGATCAGCAGCTTCGAGTGCTGCAAGGCAAAATAGTGTTAGAATGGACTACATATATATATATATATATATGTATGTATGTATGTATGTATGATATGATATGTACATATAATACAATCTCACCTCCTTCGACTTTTCCGCAGCACCCTTCTTCAAAGCGTGCATATCCTTGAAATGGTTCGCCCTCCTGGCCTCGGCCCTGGCCTGCTTCTCCCTGGCCCTGCGACGAGCGTAGCGAGTCGCACGAAGATTGTTATTAACGTGTTAGAATTGAGTAGCGATGAAAGCGGCGTCCACGCAGGCACTGAAACTAGCAGCATCTCAATTACGACATCGAATATCGCATTCTCAGCGAGGAGCGGAGCGATGACAACGACGAGCGAAGCGAACCAGACGATTTTAACGAAATCAAGTACAAATCCTTGTCGCTTCGCTCCTCGCTGCTCTTCGCTAGTATAAAATGCTCATAATATGCTTACTCGCTCGAATATCGCATTTGCAGCTCGTCGCTTCGCTCCTCACGACTTCGTACCTTTTGGCCTTTTCCATCTGCGAGTTCAGGGTGTTCGACTTGTACTGGAGCATCGCGCGCTCGAGCTGGGACAGCGATAGCAGCAGCTGCCCCTTGTCGCTGGTCTTGCTGACCTGCAACGAGCGTAGCGAGTCGCAAGAAGATTAGCGTTAATAAGTTAGAATTACGTAGAGGCGATAGTGGCTTCGACATCATAACCAAGACCGACACCACTAGCGCAGACGAATTGCAATCGTAATTGGCGTATTCGCAGCTCATCGCTTCGCTCTTTGCGGCTTCTCACCTTCTCGACCTCCTCCCTCAGCGCCACGATGTGCCGAGGCAAGACAATCGAGGCGTCGGCGGAAGGTTGCTGCGAGGAGTGAAGCGACGAGTTAGTATCACATGCTTTCTATTATCGTAAATATCGTACTCCCAGCCTCGTCGCTTCGCTCCTTGCAGTTCCTCACCACGAACCCTTGCTGCGGCTTGGGCGACTGTTTTTTCTGCCCACCTCCACCTCCCTTCCTACCACCCGTCGCCGTGGTCCTCGAATCGCTCTCGTTCGTGAACGTGTCAGAATAACTCTTCCTGCTGCTTCCCCCGCTGACCCTGTTGGCTCTGGTCTTGGGACTGTGGGATACGAAGGAGACACTCCCATGGTAATTACTATTCTCGACAACTGACTTCGTGCTCGTGATGGGCTGTAGATCGTTGGTGTTGTTCGGGTTGCTATCTAACTTGTACTTCTTGTTGTCGGGTTGGGAGGAGGTTCGGACGGAGAGGGGCTTGCTGGTGGTGTTTATGATGGAGGAGGTATTGCTCTCGCCAAGGCTCTCGTCAAGGTCAAAATCTTCCTCGTAGTCAGAGGAGGAGGAGACGTCGGACATGGTGGGGTGGGGGGGGGAGAATGGGGGGTGAGGGGTGGGTTTATTTTGGGTGTTGGGGTGGGGGGTGGGGGAGTATTTTGGGGTTTCTTGTGGGAAAGTCAACAACTAGATAATTTGTCATGAGGCTGGAATTAGGTTGGCTTCGTTTGCGTTGTGTGTTTGACGTAAATTAAGTTCTGCTGGCGGAGCTAACGCGTGTGTGTGACTGGGATGGCGGTGAAAACCTTGTGGTGACGTTAAACCCTGCTCGAAAACAACATGTCGACAGAGAGAAACTTTACGGAGAGACGACAAGAGATGAAATATAAGGCGCTTGGGTTGACCCGCAGGACGTCAATGGTATAACTACGAGTGTGCGGAAAGACTGGTCGGTGGCTTCTGTTTTGGCTGGTCTTGCTAGGGAAACGTTTGACGACGATGGATCAGCTGCGAGTGAAGGCGTGGAACCTTTGAAGAAGAAGAATTATCGAAATTGGAAAGAGGGAGTGGAACGGGATAAGTTTGGGCGGATTATAAGGACGTGTGTTATAGCAGGGTGTCAGTATACGACTGGTAACTCCTCTAGTATGAAGAGGCATAAGGCTTCGAGGCATGGGATCAATGTAGTCTGGTTTACTTGCGATAAAGATAATTGCGACTATAAAGCAAAGCAAGCAGAACACATCAAACAACGCAAACGAGATATTCACAACATTGGTGTCGTGTGGCACCAGTGCGATTCATGCGACCATAAAGCAAAGGACGCAAACAACCTCAAATAATGACATATACAATCTATTCACGATATCGATGTCGTATGGCACCAGTGCGATTCATGCGACTAAGCAAAGCGAGTGGGCAATCTCAAACAACACATACGAAGCATGCACGAAAAATAATATACAAAACACCAAAAACGAAAATCATTAATCATAAAATAGTAAAACTACGCCAATCAAAAGACTAACGGTTTTTAAATTAAATGAATTGCGCTTTATATTAGTTACGAAGGTTACCTATATGTGTCGTCTTGCCGTCGCCGTAATCTTAATCGTCGTTTTCCGAAATGATACAGCTTTCGATCCGAGCCGGGCAGGCATGCAGTACAACACGCGAAACAACGCCCGGGCAATCCCCCCCCCCCCCTTCTATAAATCTCCACCCCATCCCCAACCCCCTCACACACACTAGTCCTAACGTAAGCACCAACGTGGTCCCCAAACAAACTCACAATAAACGTCGATCCAACGCCACTTCTCACCTACCTGACTCTATCTATCCCCGAACAAACTAGAAACCACGCGTCACCCTAACCAAACCGCGCCCTAACCCTCCAAATTCCCCAAAAAGCACTACCCGAAAAACTCGTAAGCAACACCCGCCCATGAGGAAGTTACATGATCTCATTCCGCGCGCCCTCCCCAGCTTCTCAAAACTTCCCGGTGGAGAAGAAAACACCCCCTCCCCATTTCTCTCTTTGCCCGTCCAAATTTCCGCGCACTCCTGAACTCATTCCGAGGCTCCAAAACATTGACGTTTTGGAACACATACTTGGGTTGTGTTTAATGATTGGGATTCCTGAAACCTCCACACTGCAATACGGTACGTCTCCAGGGATCATCCTCTCTTTTTGTATTATAGGTGTCCAAATCGCGAACGTCAAGGTCTGGAAAGGTGCGTGGATTGTTTTATCCACCTCTAAATATTTGATGCCGACTTGCGAGGCCACATCAACTTTTGACATGCCAAAATAAAATCCTTAAAACGTCGACATATATAAATGCCGCGAGTGCCACTGCCACAATTAGGCGATATCCCCAAAAGTTTACGGCAAAACACTCTCACGCACCATTAAAGTGCTCCTTTTCCTACAACTTTACCTCCAATCTTTCGGCGCCAAGCCTCTCACCAAAACGCCACAGAATGAATGTCGGCAAATCAACGAGTCTGCCGACCAGCACGGTCGAGTACCTGAAGAACTGGATCCTGAGTCCCGACCATATCCAGCACCCCTACCCCACTGAGCTTGAGAAGCGAAAAATAATGTAAGTTGATAGTCGATTCTCGAATCGGCGTTGGCGTCGGCCCCCGTCGGTTGGAAATTTTCGTTCGTCCAATCGAAATCTAACCTATTACATTCAATGCTCACAGGATTGAGACGGGAATTGAGCTTAAGCAGTTGACTAATTGGTTCACGAATAATAGGAAGAGGTTTTGGAAGGTAAAGAGCGATGTGGACGACGGTTACACGGGGAGCGAACGACGACAATGAGAAGCGAAGCGACGAGTTGAGCGGATCGATTTATTTCGAGAACTACATCGCCACTTCGATCCTCATGGGTTCTCCGCTCCTCGTTTGAGCGAACCGATTTATTCCGAACTACATCGTCACTTCTCACGCTCCTCACGGGCTTCACTCCGCTCCTCGTTTTCGCTGTCTCCATCGCTAACTCGTCGCTTCGCTCCTCGGCTCGCTTCGCTCCTCGGCTCGCTCCGCTCGCCACAGCCCCGTGTCCTCGCCTCCTCTCTCCGCAAGATCTCCGCCGGCTCTTTCTCCGACACCTCCTCCTCCTCAAACCCTTCCCCCCCCACGCTCCCCCCCTCCCCCCCCTCCCCCCCTACACCAAGACCCGCCCCACCCCCCACACCGACCACCACTCCCCCACCGGCCAAATAACCCGCACCGAAATAATCAACATCTACATCCTCTCCCCCCCCACCTCCCAAATCCCCACCATAAAAGACGTCACCATTCTGTCGCCCAAGACTGGGGCGAAGATCTTGAGGAGCGAGATGGGGAGGGAGATTGAGTATTTCTTTCATAAGGCGGTTGTGGGGGATAGGAAGAAAGTGCAGAGTAGGAGGGATGCGGAGGTTGTAAGGGTTAAGAAGGTGAGCGTGCGAGGAGTTTACGAGGACAATTACGCGTCGACAACTACTACTACATCCATTCCACTCCTTTCTAACTCGTCGTTGCTCGCTCCTCCGCTCCTCCGCTCCGCCCTCCGCTCGCAGAGCCTCCTTCGAAGCTACCTCAACAGCATCGGCGAGCGCAAGGACGCCCCTAAAAAACCCTCAACCCCGCCCTCAAAAACTACTACTACCACCACCACTACCACCACCACCCGCTCCCTCCGCGTCCTCGAACAATCCAACAACAACAAGAACCCCCCCTCAACCCCTCAACCCCTCCAATCCTCCTACAACCCGTGGCTGCACCTCCCCGCCTCGTACTTCCCGCCTCTCCCCCCGCCCTCCCTCACAACCTCCTCCATAACCTCCTCCGACTCCGACTCCGACTCCCTCCCCTCCAAACGCCGCCGCCTAACCTACGACCCGGCAGTCCCCGTCGTAATTACCCCCAGAGAAGAGTACATTAAGGGAGGGATTGAATGGGGAGACGCTATGAGGAGGGAGGAGAGGGAGAGACCGAGTTTGGAGGTACGATGTCGCGAGGACGAAGCCCAGCGAGGAGCGAAGCGACGATTACGATCGTAATTCACCAACCCTACTAGCTTTACTCCAAACACCCAAGCCTCTTTCTTTGCTACGTAATTCTAACTCGTTAAATTACGCAACTTCAAACTTCACGTGACTCGCTACGCTCGTCGCAGGAGGCGGCTATTCTTTTTGGATTCATGAAGGGGCGGTGACGGACACGGACGGGGGATTGGGGGGAGGTTGGAGAACGGTTGAACGCAGACGACTTGCGGGATAATACTTTAGGGAGGGATCATTACATTCACGGGAAATAAAAACATTCACACGCACACGACAACACAAATCACAAATCACAAATCACATCATATCACAACACATAATAATTTTCATAACGGCATACATTTTTCATAGGCGACAGACTAGTTTCGCATTTTACGCACAAGCACAACAATCACACACACACACAGCACACAACGCGCACATCAATTTAAACATTTCACAACAATAATTTTTCGTACAAACGTTTTTTACCCCTTCTTCTTTTATTCTTAACTCTTTTATCTCCTTCGCCCTTTGGTTATTATATTAAGTTGGGTAGGCCTTCTTCAACTCAGCTAACCTGTCCACGTTCCCGCTGCGTTTTAGAACGATTTTGAAAATATTTGCACAATCCATCGTCCTATTATTATCTTTCCCAAGTTGCGCCTCATATCCCTCGAGCGCTCTCTGATACAGTTCCTCCGCTTTCCCAAAGTCATGGGACTTAGCGTGAAGACTCGCCATATTCGTCATGGTGGTGAGCGTATTAGGATGAGTATTACCGAGTGTATTCTCCTTTCCCTTCAAAGATCTCTCAAGATTTCGACGAATGGTCCCATTCTCCCTCCGTCAGTTGACGACTTCTTGTTCTCGGAGGACTTCAAGAGGTTGCTTGTTGGGTTCGTTCCTGGGGTTACATTGATGAGGCTGCGGTTGGCGAAGAATGGGTGGAACGCCGCAGCGGACGCGTTGATCCGCGAGGGCGTGAGGAGCGGTTGAATATGCCTTCAAAAGCTGCAAGAGTCTGACTACCGTAATTCTCCCGAAGACGTTGACATCGATTGATACATACGCCTTCTGGGGTTGCTCCAGTCTAGAAAATGTCGATCTTTCCACATAAACCATCAGGAATTTGGTTATTGTGCTTTCCTACATTGTCAACAACTAAAAAAGGTGAAGATCCCAGACTCGCTTCAAACGTCGGGCGACCAAGTCTTCTGGGGTTGCTCCAATCTAGTCCCCGCCAGCATTGACATATGTCCCAACAAAACCGAGGTCGACGACTCAACGTTCAAAGTCATCGCCTACCTCCGCGACCAGTAGAGAATCGCCACCGAGCTCGCCTCCAAGCTCACCGCCGAGGCCACCGCGCCGCTCGTAAAGACCATCACGAAAATCACCGCTGAGCGTGACGAGCTGAAAGAATGTTCGCCGCTCTGAATTTAGAGAACGCGGAGATAAAAACGAAGATCGCAAGCACGTCTCCTCCGTCCAAAACTAAACAAAACCCGCACACAAAATAATCTCCCGCTTCACCCTAAAATCACCACGCTCACTCCACACACAAAATATGCAACCGGCGCTCAGCAGTACGTACAAATAAACAAGAAATAAGTTTGCTTGTTAAAAATTCACCACACTTTCCCTTTCTTTTCCCCCGCCCACCTCCCCCCACCCCTACACTTCCCCACAATAAATCCCCTAATCCTCCTTCTTCGATTTCTTCTTCTTGCTCTTCGCCGGCGTCGACATCTTCTCAACCTTCTTAACCTTCTCAACTTTCTTCACCTTCTTCTCCCTACTGTTCAAGTTAAGCAATTTAACCAAAATAGGCGAAGCAGGGAACGGGTTGAATCTAGGTCCCAAAAACTGCAGAAGACGAAACGACGTTAGTAAATTAATATAAAATTTGTTCAAACCGTCTCGCTACATTTATTTCTCACCTCAGGCATCTTCAAAATCCCATACCCAACCATATAAACTCCAACAAAAACCCTCGCAAACTCCGCGTCACTCTCAAAAAAATCCAAAACTAAATTTACATTGGGAGTACTCTTAACAGCCCACCTCAAAGTTTCACCTAATATTCCAGTAGTATCGTTAACGTATAAGTGGTAGAATGTACCTAAATAAAGTCCATTCTCGAAGTTAGCAGGCATGCCTTTCTCGAACCATTTCGACCATCCTAATCTAAAGATAGGTCCAACATTCCTGCGAGGAGCGAACGCCCAAGGAAGCGAAGCGAAGCCTCCGAGTTAGCATAAAACGCGCAAATTGAGTGTTATAGTATGGTTTGCTCTTGGCGAATTCCGAATTTCAAGTCTCGTTGACGCTCGCTCTGACGTTGCGAACGCGCGCACCCTAATAGCGTCGCGGCTAAAATCGGACCCATAATAGGAATAGGATAATATTTCGTCTCCTTAAACAACCCCGTCGCAATAGTCGTATAAGAACATATTCCACCTGCTTTAAAGAGTTGACTTGATAGAGTTGTCCATATTTTAATCGGAAGGAACGAGAAAATATCATAACCAAACGGTAAATGGAAGATTATATAATAAGATACAAAAGAACAAAAACATACAAAATCACCACTTGATAATAAACCGGAGGGTTTACCAAATAAAAGAGGAGCGAAGGTACCACCGCCGAAACCAATTAGGAGGGAGTGGGTTAGGTTGTACATCCAGGGATTTCCTTTACCGTTTTGGGATTTACGTAGCTGAGATGAAATGTGGAGCGAAATGAAATGTGGAGCGAATTTTTTTGGAGATATTATCGTTTGAATTCGTGTGAGAGGAGATACATGGAGAGTGCAGGTATGAATTTTGAAGCTTATGATTGGACGTAAACGTCTCAGAAGAGATGAAGAGACTTATTTTCTCACCTTATCATCAGATGCGCGAACAGCCATGACAGCGGAGACAGCCATGAAGAAGTTTAAGTTTTCCTGTTGTTATTTTGTTGTTGTTATTATGTGTTAATATTTTTGGAGAGAATTTTCATGTACATTTAAAGAGCAACGCAATCAATTCTTCAAAGACGATCTAAGACAGGCGTTTAAAGAGTAACGTAATGGATTGACACGCGATGACGATCGAGATGAAAACGCACCTGAGACCAAGAATAGTTTGATTTAAATAAATCTATGAAACCAGGAAATTCAGACCATATCGTACTCAACGTTTCTATTAAAACGTCCATCGTGGATAAGAGATTTCTGTGGGAGGGATAGGGGTGAGGAGGGGTAGAGGGAAGGAGGGAGCGATGTCGACGACGGTAAAAGCGAGGTTTCAATGGCGTGGGGAGAGAGTTTTACGGCATCACGGGGCGGTTTAGGTATAAGAGGTTGACGATAATGCGACCGGCGTTGACGATAGGACTAGCATTGATGCGTATGAACACGAGGGAGAACTTACGCAGTCTGATAGCAATTTAAGAAATGACTGAGAAATCAACTCGCGTTTTTGTCTATCCTGCGCGCTATACCATAGGATCAGTCTCGAAAACTTTCCTCTATCCCCGCCTTACCCCTACAACCCCCTAATTACTTCCACACCTCACTTATCTTCCCGTAAAAAATGTGCAGTCTACTTCCCCGTCGTCTTCACTCTTCGTTTCCTCACTACCTCCGCACCTTCACAACCCTCCCTCCCGCTGCTCCACCGAGTTTGAGTTCGGGTATATCAAGACATCTTGAGAGGAGGGAGAGAAGGTGGAATGATTTGCAGGTTGATTTGGAGAGAGCTATTGAAGGTGAGATCGAATGCTAATCAATTTTACGAGGACGATGAGCGACGACTAGGACTGCGTAAGATGCTCTGGGTTTATCGTTCGAAGCGAACGATTCTCGTTGCGGTCCGTTCTTACTCCTCATTCACATTAGCATGTTAACTAACACCCGCTCCCTCCGCGCTCTCTCTCTCTCTCTCTCTCGCTCCCCTGCATCTCAGACGGCTCATCCTCCTTAATAGGTTCAACCTCAAAAAATCTCTCCTCCCTCTCCCCCTTAATAGAATCCTCAACCCAATACACCGCCCTCCTCTCTCAACGCCTCGACCTAATCGATATGCTAACAGAAGAGCCCTCCCTCCTTCCTGAAATCCTACCAGAAATAGAATCGATAGATGAAGAGATTGTTGAGGTTAAACTAAGTTTAACGGGGATGGCTACGGAGGATTATATGGAGAGTCAACCTACGAGTCCACCGAGTAGTGAGAGTGTTATACTTGAGGTTAGACCGGGTACGGGTGGTGACGAAGCTACGCTTTTCGCTATGGAGGTGAGCATTGATACTCAATCATTAAAACTCAACACTTAATTTTTACTAACCCTTAAAATCTCCAGCTTTTCAAAGCCTACGAAAAAACCGCCAAACAAAATGCCTGGTCTTTCACACCTTTAACCTTCACACCTACATCATTAAACGGTCTAAAAGAAGGCGTAGCAGAAGTAACCTCCCAATCCTCCGAACCCCTCTACACATATCTCCACCTTGAATCAGGCGTTCATAGAGTTCAAAGGGTACCATTTAATAGTCCGAAACTTCAAACTAGCACTGCTAATATTATTGTGTTACCGAGTACGGTGACGCAAGATTTTGAAGCTTTAGGTGAGGTACTGAGAGGAGCGAACGCGAGGAGATGGGAGCGAATTATTTACGATTGAATGAAGATTAAGCTAGCCTTCAAACGGAACAGCGTTCATCAATATCATCGCACACGCATTTCTAATGAATTAACTTCAAATTTCATGATCCTCGCTAACGCCTCGTCTTAGATCCTTCAACTCTTAAATTTGAGACTTTCCGAGCTTCCGGAGCTGGAGGGCAACATGTTAATACGACTGATTCTGCGATTAGATGTACGCATATACCGACAGGGATTAAGGCGGAGATTCAAGATGAAAGGAGCCAGCATAAGAATAAGGCGGCGGCTATTAAGTTGGTTACGGCGAGGGTGCATGAGGTTGAGAGGTTGGAGGAGGAGGAGGTGAGGGAAATTTGAGGGAGGGAGGACGATGGAATGGGAAGGGGAGGGGAGCGAAGGAGGAATCAATCTTTGAGAACGCAGAAAACCTGTTTAACGAATCTAACACGGCGAAACTTCGCTCGCCGCTCGCCGCTCGCCGCTCGACCGCTCGTCGCAGAGGGTTAAAAAGGAGAGGGGAAAGGTCGTGAGTACGGGGGAGAGGGGGGATAGGGTTAGGACCTATAATTTTAAGGAGGATAGGATTACGGATCATAGGAGCGGGAAGACGGTTTATGGGATTCAGGGGGTTTTAGAGGGGGGGAATTTGTGGAATGAGTTTTGGGGAGGGTTGAGGGATATGAGGAGGAAGGAGGTTGAGGAGATGATGGAGGAGGAGGAGGAGTAAGAGTAGAATAAATGCTGTATATAATTTGTAATTTGTATCGTTTTAATTATTAAAAAGAGCGGCGACCATTGCTTTTAAGTCTTCTTTTTCGTCACGCTCGGCACGCTCGTCACGTTCGGCGGTGATTTTGTGATGGTAATTTTGAGCGTGGTGAGCTTGGAGACGACGGTCTATTCGAGCGGCGCGGCGACCTTGGCGGTGAGCTTGGTGAGGGCTCGGTGGCGAGCTCTGTGGCGATTCTCTGCTGGCCGCGGAGGCGGGCGACGACTTTGAAGGTCTTATCAGTTGCAATGAAAGAGGGGACTAGCTTGAAGCATTGCCAAAAGACGCCTTCGCCAAAGGTTTGAAGCGAGTCCGGGATCGTCATCGATTTTAGATTTAAGCAGTCTCTGAAGGCTTGTTGGTTTAATATTTGAAGGTTTGTGTGGAGGGGATTGGAATTGCCTAGGACGACGCAAGCGTTGAAAGCGTGTCCACCAATAGTTGTTCACGTCGTCGAAAAAAAACGGTACTCAAACTCTGGCAGCCGAAGAAGGCATAATTACCTATGCTCAACAACAACGAGATTGGCGGCAAAGCGGCAGGCATTCTTTCCGACCTTCATGATATTTAGAAGGAAGATCACCTGCTTCACCAAGTCCTCCCTATCCTCCTGACAATGATTATTCCCATCGTGAACAATCATCGTGCCGCTCTCAACGCCCTCGTCAATCAACACATCCGCCATGCCATTCCACTCTTTGTTCAAAACGCGAAGCGCCATCAGTGTTTGCTCGTGGACGAAGGGGGCGAGAAGTCTCATGAATTCGATAGTTTTCATGAAGTCGTCAACCGTCGCAGGGACAGTGGAAACTGTCGGCAAAGTCGACGAGGTCGCTTCCGTGGGACCTCGAAGTTCCCCTCCCCATCCTCCTTCTCCTCGTATCCCACTCCCCTCTGTCCCCTCGTTTCCCGAGCATAATTGTCATCCTTAGTCTCGATGGCTACAGATTTAGACATCTTAGTTCATAGGTTTCAAGAAATCGGATGCTAACTTTTCTCAGATTTTCCTTCTCTCAAATTTCGTTTCGTCGATTTCACCGTCCCACACGCAACCCCAATCTCTGTTACACTTTTTACGTACTCTCCTCCTATCCCATCAATCCTCCCTCAACCATCATATCTCCAACTGCACTACGCAAGGATATCAAACCTCGTTAAAAATCTTGACACCCAGATTCGATAAAACCCAACTCCCCATCCACCATGCTCATCCCCTCAACCTTCCACAGCCGCTCCCCCTACATCCCGACTGTCCCTCCTCCAACCGTGACATCAACGAAATTGCATCAAGCTCCACCGCATGCGGGGTTTCCGTTTCAGAGTCCCGCTGTTCCCAAACAGGTTAGTGAAGACGAAGTCCATGCATGCGAGGAGCAGCGAACGAGCGAAGCGAGTCGAGGAGCGAAGCGACGAGTTAATTAAGAATGGGAGGAGCGGCGAGGGGAGGGGAGTTGCACGAGGAGTTTCAATATGAGCGGCGTTTTCGAAGAGCTGACGAGTTCTTGTCGTTTTCATAATCTCGTTGGCAGTTTTATCCTCTAACTCCCCCCCTCAACCCCCACCCCCCACCCCCCAGAGCTTGTTCCTCGCCGGCCGCTTATTCCCAGTGATCTCCAGCGCCTCCTCAACCCAAAAGCTCTCCTCCGCCCTCAAAGGTTAGAAACTGCGAGGAACGAAGCGACGAGCAACGACGCCACTATCACTGCTACGTAATTCTAACTCGTCAACGTCAATCCTCATGCTCCTCGCTACGCTCGTCGCAGCCGTAACCTCCGCAATCCATCCTGGCGACCTCATAATCCTCGTCGCCCTAACCCTCTTCTCCGACCGCATCCTCTCCTTCATTCAGAACTTCGTGAATCAAACTATAAGAAAGCTTAGAAAGGTCGAGCCGAAAGAGTACAAATACTCTCGTCTCCAGAAACTCTCTCAGCCCTTGACCCGCCTCGGACTCGTGACCTCATTCATTTACCTTGTTGACGTCGGTCAAATTTTCTTGAAGGGTTTAGGTCTATTTCCGCCCAAGTTACAACTGTCTTCTTTAACAGGTGAGCTCCTTGAATTAGTTCGTTTGGTCTAGCTCCTCGCCAAAACTAACTCGTCGCTCCTCGTAGCAATAATATGCTACAGCCTCTGGTCCTGTCAACTATTCTGCGAGTTCAAACGTAAAATAATCCTCCAAAATTTCCGCGGCCCCAAAGGCCAAGCTTTACTCTACGATCGCATCGCGGATTTCGGTTTAAGCGTTGTTCTGATTTTCTTCTTGATGGAGGTGAGAAATTACGAGGAGCGAAGCGACGAGCTATGAGCTTGATATTCGAACTCACAATTCGGCTACACTAGTAGCTTTTAGTCTCAACATCAATGCCGCTATCATCGCTACGCTATTCTAACGCGTCAACGCCAATCCTCATGCGACTCGCTACGCTCGTCGCAGACTGTGGCATTAAAGTTTGGTGTGCAGTTGAAGAGTTTGTTCGCTTTCGGAGGTCTCTCGACCGTAGTAGTAGGCCTCGCATGTCAAGGTCCCGTAACCCAACTCGTGAACGGTCTAATCTTAACCCTATCCGATAAAATTCGGCCCGGCGACGAAGTACGCTTCGGCGACGCCAAAGGTGAGCAGCGTGCGAGGAGCGAAGCGACGAGTCATAATAAGAATTTCACACTAACACGTCGCTTCAACTCGTCGCTTCGCTCCTCTACTCCTCACTCCTCACAGCCACCGACTCAACCGCTGGAATCGTCATCAGCATGGATTGGTTCGATTTACTCTTGCGAGGCTACGATGAGAGCATGGTCCGAATCCCCAACTCCGAAATCGCTAATAAAAGAATTCACAATATTAGCAGAGACGTTAGGAGTCAAGTTAAAACGACATTTAAAATACGATACAGGGATATTAATTTGATCGAGAAGCTGATTGAAAATATTAAATTGCAGATTAAGGAGGATTGCGAGAAAGTTATAGTAGATGGGAGTAGGCCTTTTTGGGTTCATTGGAGGGAGTTTGAAGCGGATCATGTTACGGTATGCGTTGACGTTCATTTTGATATTAGACCGGGTACGACGGCTTACTACGACATGAGAATGAAGGTTTTGCAGAGTATCAAGGTTGCGACTGCAAAGACAGGGGTGCCTTTTGCGATGCCTGCGAGGGTTAGTTTACCGAGTGACGAGACTAATTATTTGAATTAAAAATAATTTGAACAATTCTGTTGAAAGCCAAAATCTTTTATCTCCTTCGGTTATAGGTCTACCGCGCCGTCAATTTCGACATTGTTGATATCCCCGAGAGCGTTAACATCGATTGGCGAGGACACCTTCGCTAGTTGCTCCAGTTCAGACAAAGTTGGGTATGCCTTCTTCAGCTCCAGCGAACCCTGAATATTACCCGATATTGTAAACAATGCCGAGATGTTCGTCGCGCACGTCTTAATTTCTTGGCTATTCTTCCCGAGCTGCGCCTCATAACCTTCAAGCGCTCTCCGAAACAGCTCCTCAGCTTTCACATAGTCCCCTCTTTGCATGGAAACAATCGCGATATTCATCACACTCATGAGCGTATTAGGACGCGTCGTCCCCAACTCCTTCTCATACCCCTTCAAAGCTCTCTCGTAATACTCCAACGCCTTCTCGTAATTCTTCCAACTGCCCATAAACTACTCCCTAATTATTCAACGATTCAAGTGTCAACTTGTGATCTTCCCCCAGCATCTTCATCCTCCCCGCCAAACACCTCTCGTAAACTTCTGTCGCCTCCTCGGGCTCTCTACTACCATGTAGCATATTGCCAAATTCGTTGAGCGTGTTCAAAGTTACAGCATTCTCCTCACCCAACGCGCTTTCCATCCTCTTCAACAAATCTCTCAACTTCTCGGTTATCTCTGGGCTGGGGCTTGGTTTCGGCGTCGGCCTTCTTCGTGGCCTTCTTCTTCTCGATGGTGGGTAATTATTCAAACAATTCATCATAATCAAACCACACGTCACCTCAAGCGCCTTCTCACTCTCGCGCCCTTGCTGCTCCTCGTACCCCACCTTCGCTCGCTTCAAGTATCGCCTCGCATCATCAAAATCCTTAACCTCATTACACGCTTGCCCCAAAGCCTCGCAAGCTTCAAAAATCTCCAGCTTCTTCGGATCCTTCTTCTTTTGCTGCTTCTTCTTCTTTCCGCGGCCTTTCTTTTCCACGGGCGGCATCGCCAACTCCAAAACCTCAAAAATCCTCCTCCACGCCACAACCGAAAGCTACTCGTCATTGAAGAACTCCCGACCGCACAGCTTCGCCAGGGCTTTGAGCTTCACCAGGTTCTCCGACTTCGTGATCGTCAGTACCTGCGTGACGAGGAGACGAGGAGTTAGAAATTACCTTACAACATTCGCTCCTCCCTTAATTCTCACCTGCTGCTCCATCGACTCCCTCACGGTGTGATAGATTCCATTCCCCCCTACAATCTCGAGCACGTCAAAGACTGCCTTCCAACGAAGAAAAGTCACCTTGTTTCCGGTGCACATCGTCTGGAAGTACTCGTTGAAGCCGTCGTTTCTTGCGAGCTCCCTAATGTTCCTTGCTGACATCAGCCAAAGGCCACGCTCACCAACGCTATTGCTATAAACACCAACGTCGAAACCGGAAATCGGCTTATAGTAGAGCGGGCAAGGCTCGGATCGGGTCATGAGCTCACGCGTGCTCTCCCTACAAACGGCGGAGTGGCCGCAGGGGCGCAGCTGCGCGTCGGGGGCGTTGTCCAGGCAGATGATGCACTTATCCTCGTCTTCCTCGTCCCCGGTTTTTAGAGGAACGGGAGGCGTGGGAGGGACGGGCGCCTAGATTTTCTTTTGAGGAGCGATGCAGATCTTCTTGTGGTACTTCCAGTGCGCCTCTTGGTGCTTTTCGGAGCAGTAGTTGACCTCACCGCACTGGGAACAGCGATGCTGGCCCTTCTTCGTACATCCCGGGAATCCGCAGGTGCACGGAGGGACTGATGAGGAGGAATGCGGGGAAGGAGCAGGGGGGACAGGTTTCTTCTGAGGAGCGACGCAGAGTTTCTTGTGCAGCTTCTATTGGGCAGGCTCCACAGGGAGCGCCGAGGATTTGGACGGGGATTGGGATAACATTAACTTGCGTAGTGAAGTTGGAGATGGGGCTGAATTGCAGACGACGGGAAATTTAGTGCGGTTCGGGAGTGGGAATGGGTGTAGTGGTTTATGGTACGGGAAGTATGCCTTTCAGGTAAAAAGATCACAGGAGATCAGGATCAACATTTCGGTCCTGAGTTTGAGAGGTCGATCCACACGCAACCTCAGGCTTTAGATACTCGCCTCACTCGTCTGTACAATATTATCCCGACTCTTCTGTACGATATTCTATTCTCTCGCAATCTCCCGCCCTCAACCCCTCCTACCCTCTGAATCGATAATTCTTCGAGTCCCACTTCCTTAACTTCTCCCCTCTCTTCACTCTCTTTTTCCTCCCTCCGCACCTCACACATTGATCACACTATGGGCTGCAATAACTCAACCGTTAAATCTCCCTCCTCTGCTCGATCCTGATGCCGTCTCCCTCCTTCAGGAAGTAAAGTCGACCAGCCTGTCGACCGACGTTTTCAACCCGGCCGGAAACCCTGCAATCAATAATTCGGGGAAGAAAGAGAAGATTCCCGCGCGAAGACAACCCACTTCAACAAAGAGGAAACTCAGCAGCTGCTTGTTCAAGCCACAACGAAGCTGCTCAAGCAGGGGCAGGTCAAGGAGGGAAGCTCGTTGAGCACAGCCGTCTCCCCTCCTCCTCCTCCCCCGTCCGCCCTGACCAACCCCAGCACCGGCACCGGCACCGGCACAGCTTTAGGAGAAACATTGAGACGCTGGGCTAACATTAAGGCGAAGTGCGTCTCGGAATTGGAATCCATGAAGGTGGACGAGCTGAAGTGCCTCTGTCGCGATACGGGCCTTAAAGTGTCGGGGAAGAAGGCGGAGCTGATCAACAGGTGCATCAACGAGTTGGAGAATAAGTTTATGTTTAGCCTTGATAGGTCTGCTAGTAGCGCGGAGAAGAAGAAGTCGTTAGATGCCCTGTCCAAGATGTTAGCATTCATGGACAAGATCAAGAACAACCAATTATTTCAATGCGATCATCCCGACTGCGAAGAAAACGCCCCTCTCCTCTGCAGACGCTGTCGAGAAGAAATGTACTGTTGCAAGGAGCACCAAACGGCCGACTGGAAGGCGCACAAGAAGCTTTGCTGCGTGTCACCTGAGCTCCAATCCGCTCTGCCGAAGCTCCGGCTTTCGCTGGAGTACCTGTGGCAGCTCACAAGCGGCACCGGCTTCAACGAGTTCTTTCAAACCCAGTTCGACGGTAACGAATCGACCTATCTTCGTTGGAAGTCTGTCTTCGAGGAGCTCTATTTTCCTGCGGTCAAGGATCGGAAGGGCGACTTCGTAAAGCGGCGGGTTGGAAAGATCTGGGAGTCGAACGACTTAACGAAACTCAGAGCGTTGGCGAAGCTATTCAGTCCCGACTTCATTCACGACCCGGAACTCTGGCTTAAGACGTTGAAGAGGATTTCGAAATTCCTCGAGAGCAGCTACGTCAACCGACTCTTCGTTGACAGCAATCTTGGTGATATTTTTGCGGATTTCGTTCATATTGCGAAAGCTGAAAGTTCGGTTGGAAACGTTGATGAATCGATGCGACGTTATAGAGCGGCGTTGGTTGGGGTCGAGGAGCAGCTCAGGCCGGAAAGTGAGCAGTCTCTGAAGATAAAGCTTGGAATGATTATTGTGCAAAGGATGAGCGATAATGAAAAAATCGCGAAATTTCATTCTCAGGACTACGTGTGTTGTTGAGCGGAGAGCGCCGTAACTTTGAGCGCCCTAAATCACCTCGGAGAATCCTTGAGACAAATCGGGCAGTTTGACGAGGCGAGAGTAGTATGGGAGAAGTGCTTGACGGGAAGGGAGTGCACGTTGGACTTTTACAGTCGAGACGATTGCGCGTCGTTGAACAACATCGGTATCATATGCAAGAGGCGAGGCGAGTACACCGATGCTTTACAAACATTCTCAAAAGCGTTGTCTCGTCGTACGGAGAGTCTAGGAGCGTCACACCCTGATACGCTCGACACAGTTATGAACATCACGATTATATATTTAGGCGGTTTGAATGAATACGGAGGAGCTGAAGAACGTTATTTTCAAGTATTAGATGGGTACGCGAATCAACTCGGGGAAGGTCATAAAAGTACATGGAGATGCGCGGAGAATCTAGCGGTTTGCTATGCGAAGTCCAGTTAATAGAAAACACTTGGACGTATTTTGAAGAGGTTTCCACACATCGAAGTTAAACATCCGGAGCATAAAATTCTAGCGTTACCTAAGTCGGAGATGAACGAACCGAAGATCTCTTTAATCCTAGACCCAAACGATGACACTGTTCCGGAAGACGTGAAGTTGAAGTTGATGGATTCTTTTGGTGATTTAAAAATTGTTTTAGTTGCAGAGGGCCTAATGTGAGGCGCGGGGGTAGTGGTGGTAGATATAAAGAATAAAAAAACGAAGAAAATTAGTAAAACCAAAACTCCCTAAAAATTAACATCTACTTCTCTCCCTCCCAAAACTTCTCAACCTCCTTCGTCCCGTCCCAGTCTTCCTCTCCCCCCTCCCCCCCAAAAAACCTCTCCCTAACCTCCTTCACAACCTCCCATTCTTCTTTCGTCAACCCTTTATCCCTAACCTCAACCGCCAAATCAACCTCCTCATTTGTCGTCATCCCCAAAACCACACTCTCACATTCTGACCTCGAAAAAGCATAACCAATCGATAACCTAGCCATACTGCGACGAGCGTAGCAAGTTGCATGAAGATTGGCGGTAAGACTCGTTAGAATTACGTAGCGATGAAAGCAGCTTGATCGTTTAGACTAAAGCTACTGCGCTCCGACGAATTACTCCTGTAATTGATTCGCATTCCCATCTCGTCGCGTTCTGCGTAACCAGACTGTCGTCTCACCTCATTCCTTTCCCTTCAACATACTCTCGAGCATCTGAACATTTCTTCCTCAAACTCTCCCCCGCAGGATGCCAATCAGGTACATCACCCGGTGTTATTAACCCCATACCCAAAGGCGCTGCGTTAATACTCCTAATCCCTCTCTCCTTACACCAAACCGCAAATTCGGCTGCGCTCGTATCGTAGATTGTTAATCTCGCGTAAGTCATTGAATAAGTGAATGTATTAGGAGGAGAACGTTCAATAATCTCCTTCTGAATTTTAAGAGGATAGCCGGTTATGCCGATGTACTTTACTAAACCTTCATCCCTCAATCTCCTTAATTCCGCAACGCACTCGTTTGTAATTTGATCGAGATCTCTCGAGAATTCAGGATCATGAATTTGGATTAAATCTATATAACCACATTTCAGTTTTTCAATTGAAGAGAGGACAGAGGTACGTGTCGTTTTAGCTGAAAAGTCAAACGTGCAGTTTTGTTTACCACCGGTAGGGTAACGTCCTGGCGACGACGTATAGCGAGGAGCGTTAGAGCGAAGCGACCTTTTAGTGCCGTAGATAGCGAACTGTTAGGGTTACCCGGAACGAGACGATCTTCTCACCTGTTTTAGTATGAATTCTATAACTCCCCCTCTCCAACCCCCCCAATTCCTCTCCTACAACCGTCTCACTAGTCTGATACCACGGTGCAGTATCAATAACCGTAATTCCTTTACTAACAGCATAAGGTATCGTTGAGGGGGTGAAGGGTCGTGAAAATATGGGAGAGTAGCCGGATGCACCGAGGGCTAATTTTGGGAGTTGTGGAGCTTCTGCGTAAAAGGAAAGTAATAAAACGTAAGATTTTTCGTTATTAAAAGATTGCAAACTGGATCTTAAAAGACGTATTTTACGCACCATCGTCTTTGCTGGCTGAGATTTTCTTCTTATCGTCTTCAATATCCTTCTCGAGTCTCTTCATACTCTCCTTCTTAACCGCTTCACCTTTAGCGATTTTCTCATCCCTCCTCGTCATCATATCCTTAAAAGGAGAGACGATTCGGTGTTAAAAAAAATATCTTCATAAAAACACCTTTAACAATTTTCTTACCTTCCAAAACCCTTCAAAAAACTCCACCCTCCCTTCCTCCACCCTCTCCAAATACTCTTCAACCCCTTCCCCCGTCGCCCCACTAACACTACACTTCTTTAGAGTAGAATAAAACCTATCCAACGTCATACTCAAACTCCTGTTTAAACTGTTGTAGTAGCTTTCACCACCTTCGGAATCGATTGCATCCATGAATTTCGTATAATCATCCATCCACTCAATCAAAACCCTACTCCCAACTAAATCCGTTTTATTAAAACAAACAACCATCGGCAATCTACTCCTATACATCATACTACACGCGTACAGCATATTACTCATGAATGTACTTGGAGATGAGCATTTTGGGGTATCGATTATGTATGTCATTAGAGTTGGGAAGGAGGTGGAGAGGGAGGAGGTTATTATTGTACCGGAGGCAGACCAGGTGAAGGATTCTATTTGACCGGGGGTGTCGATTATTATATGTTTTATTTCACCATTAACTTTTTTTTCTAATATATTCAATACTTCATCAAACTTCGTACTAAATAGATTTAAACTTGTTACAATCGCTCCATTCGGACCTAAGTTATATTCACTCATTACTTTTTTATAATCAACAGTATCCCGGATATCGATTTGAGGAGTATAGGAGAGGTGGGTTACGGCTGGATCGAGGTTTATTATGTAACATGCTGTGGGGGGTTGTTAGTTAGGGAATGAGTGCGATCAGGGTGATCCTGTCCAGCGGCAGGAGTCGTGCTCAGCAAGAACGGTACAGTATGAAGACGATGACGGTTACATCAACGCCGACGAGGGCGATGGCTTGAATACGGTCGACGACCGACAGGGATCGAAGACGGCGATCGAACCAAAACCTTGATTCACGCACGAGGTGAGAAACGAACCGGCAAATAGTAGGAGCGTAAGATCGATGGTCGTCCGATTGGAAATCTCACCTGAACCTAACTTCCTAACAAGTTGAGCCATATACGTTGTTTTACCTGAACCTGCCATACCTACTATAATATGGCAAGTTGGTCGAGTTTGAACCTGTTCCAACGTAGGAATTGAAGGAGCAGCAGGCGCGAGAGACGGGTCGATGGTGAATGAAGACATTTTTTGAGGTGGGGTTTTGATGGAATGAAAGGGAAGAGGAGGTTGAAAGTTTTAGTAACGGTAAGATATGTATAGGCGAGATTGTACGTGTAATTTTATAAATGCGAATAAGAAGCGTAAAGATGCAGGAATGAGTTCCAAGGAATTTGGATTTATTGGTCCAATCTGAACTTCCCACAATTTCCATCTCCCTCGATCAAACGTAAATAAAAACTAATGTAAGTCCAATTTACAAGTCAAATGAGTATGTCCTCCCCCCATAGTTCCTATTCTTTTGGTTATACTAACGTGGTGATTGTAATTAGAGCCTTCGAAGATTTCATGTTCGATGGCCATGTTTTCTTTCATACTGTTCACGTTCTCTCCCAGCTTCATCGACCGAATAAACGTGTAACGATAGGAACGATTTTGTGGTATAGGAACAATGTTGGATATCTTCAACGTATATACGTTTGTTATAGTTTAAAGCCCTTCTATGGATTCGATCAATCATTGCGATCGCGAAGAGTACTGCAGCTGCCCATCGTCAGACCGATGTAACGAACTACTCGGATTTGTAGAACTTTCTCGGAAACTCAAATAGATCGCTTTCCCAACGTGCGTCGCACTCCTCGCCGCATGTCCTCACAATTCTCAATCGCTTCCCCCTCCCACAAACTAACCCTCCCCCTCTCCTCTCCTCCACTCCACTCTAAAGAAAGCCTTACTAATGTCCTCCCCCTTCCAAACCCTCCCTTTAACTTACTTAATCTCCCTCTCCCCTTCCGCTTTATCAAATATCCCTTTAAACTTAACTTTGAATCTTAATAAATCTCTTTTGACTTATGATAAAAGATTGAAGGGGATTTTGTGTAGTTACTCGGATATGAGGTAAGAAAATACGTCGACTGTATCGTCAAGGAGGAAAAAAGAGCGTCAACATCGTCCTCTACATCCTCAAGTCGGAAACACCAGTTCCATCGTTAATCTCGAACATGTCAGCATCTCCTCCTTCTCCTTTTGTCTCTGTCGCTTACGCGACTGGTCCTGTAATACGGAGGCGTTAAAAACCCACGATAATACCGATCGTTTTGCGCTGATTTTGTGTGTAATGTATCTAACACACATTTTTACGCTTTAGTTTTAAAGATAATAAACCATTCGGTAAAATCATAAACGAAAACCCCTGGTTAAACTTCAAAGTACAATTCAACGGTCTAATATTCTCTCCCCACCCGGGGATAATATTAAAAGGCGAAATAAATAAAATAAGTTCCGGACACATAGGTATATTAATATACAATGTTTTTAATGCTTCAGTAATGTCCGAGAATTTGAAGGAGTGGAGTTATAATGAGGATGGCGAATGTTGGGAGAAGGGGGGAGAAAGTATGGAGGTGGGAGGGGAGGTGGAGTTTAAGGTTGAAGGGGAGAGGGAGGAGGAGGGGGTTGTTAGTTTTTTTGGGAGTGTTGAATAGATTACTGAACGTTTTTATTTTAAATCAGATGGTGGTGTTTTTGTGTGTTTTATAAACAAAATACTGTTTCAAAGGAAGTTGTTATAAGCTGTATGTTATGGTTATGGTTATGGTTATGGTTAAGGTTATGGTTATGGTTATGGTTATGGTTATGGTTATGGTTATGGTTATGGTTATGGTTATGGTTATGGTTATGGTTATGGTTATGGTTATGGTTATGGTTATGGTTATGGTTATGGTTATGGTTATGGTTATGGTTA
>BLQM01000291.1:23740-55876 GCA_012489335.1 Triparma laevis f. inornata
CCTGACCTGAGGAAGGAGTGCACGACCAGGAACCTCGACACCAAGGGCGCCAAGGCTGTCTTGATCAAGCGCCTCGAGGAGTTCGTCTCTGGAGACGCTGAAGAGGAGGTTGAGTCTTCCGAGGAGGAGTCCGAGGAGGAGGAGGAGACCATCGACTTCAAGAGCATGAAGGTCGCCGAGCTGAGGGCCGAATGCAGTAAGAGGGACCTCGACACGAAGGGCGTCAAGGCTGCTCTCATCAAGCGCCTCGAGGCGGCCTGCTAAGGAGGTTGTGGGGGGTTCGGGGGGGGGGGTTAAGTAGGGTTGGGGGGGACTCGTGGTAGGTGAGGGCGAGGGGAAAGTGAACAGAAACTAGGAAAGAAATTATTATTTTGAGGAAAACGAGTTTGATTTTTGATTTGTTCACTAGTGTCGCTGCTGCTGCTGCTGTTGTTGAGAGCGGAGGTAATTGATTACCATTCTCCCCCATCGACACTCCCACCCACCGGTGTCACCTGGGATTAGCTTGAAGCATCTGTCGAAGACTTTTTCCTCATATTCAATACTCCATTCATCAAACGAGTCCGGGATCGTCATCGATTTTAGTTCTAAGTAACTTTTGAAGGCGCGTCCACCTAAATTTTGGAGGTTTGTGTGGAGGTGATTGACATTGTCTAGACTGGAGCACTCTCGGAAGGCCATCGTGCAAATCGATGTTAACGTCTTCGGGAAATATACGGTAGTCAAACTACTGCAGGCGCAGAAGGCTTCTTGACCAATGGTCTCGATGCTCTAGGGGGTTTCAACAACGACGAGATTTACAGCGAACTCGCAGGCACGTTTTCCGACCTTCGGACTATTCAGAAAGAAGATCACCCGTGTTGCGAGCTCCATCCTATCCTCTCGAGCACAGCTTTTCGTATTAATAATATCCCTTCCATGGAGAAGAAGAATATCGCCGCTCTTCACGCCCTCGCCGATCCCCTCCGTGATAACTTCGGCAACGTCCAAGCTATGTTCAAAACGCGAATAGCCATCAACCATTGAAAGTCGACAAAAGGGATGAGGAACCTCTTTAAAGTCGTCCGTGGCCATGAAGTCATCGACCAGCGCAGGGACAGTGGAAATTGTCGTCGAAATCGTCATATTACGCGAGCTCCTCCACCCGCATGATGTGCAGTTCCTTCCGATTAAAATCAGGATCGGACGACCTCGACGCAACCCGCGACATGTTAATGGGCCGCGCCTCCACCTCCTCTTCTCCCATGGATCGCCTCGCGACTCAAAATCTCGCCGGAGAGGTACCGTCGAGCCTTCTCTCCCTCTCCCAGCCACTTGTTACTGTTTCCACCGACCACAAATTCACTGAAGGGCCCATCTACCTCCACATGAACAACGAGCTGCACTTCAGCGATATTGTGTGCGACACCCGTTCCATCCTTTCCCTCGCTACATGGACAGTTACGTCTTCCACCCCCAACAACAGGGGCAATGGAATGACTTTGGCGCCCTCTGGGTCCTTAGTTGTTTGCGAACACACCACGTCCTCGCTAATCCTCGAAGACAAGAATCCTCCCACCGTCTTGGCGAGTCACTTCCAAGGGAAGGAGCTTAATTCTCCCAACGACGTGGTGGTTCACAAGACCCTCAACCGTGCCTACTTTTCGGATCCCACCTACGGTAGAATGCCCGGTTTCGGCATCGAGAGAGATGCTCCACTAGGCTTCCAGGGAGTCTTCAGTGTTGCCCTCGACAACCCAGGAACCGTGAGGTGAGAAGCTGCGAGGGGCGAAGCGACGAGCTGGGAACCCAATTCTAACTCGTGAACGTCAATCTTCATGCGACTCGCTTCGCTCCGTCGCAGGCTCGAGTGCGAAAAGGAGAAGTACGGTCAACCCAACGGCGTTTGCTTTTTCCCCGACGGCAAACAGTTGTATGTCAACGACAGTCCCAACGCGAGCATCGACGTGTATGACGTCAACGAAACCACTGGGGTGCTCAACAATTGCAAGCGCTTCTTCTCTGAGATCGGTAGTGGGAAGTTCGAAGACGGCATCGTGGACGGGATGAAATGCGACGAACAGGGCAACGTGTGGGTTACCGGACACGGGGGGATCTGGATCATCGGGAGCGATGGAGTTTTGCGTGGAAAACTTGACATTCCAGAACACGTCGGCAATCTGGCATGGGGTGGTCCTGAGATGAACCTGCTGTTCATATGCGCGAGTACGAGTGTGTACATGCTTCAGACGGAAGTGCATGGGTTGATGTAGCCTACGGAAGTGCGTGGGTTGATGTAGCATCCGAAAATAGGAAACGCAAAAATATGTTGTTCGAGGAAAATGTGTTTGATTTTTTATTTGTTCACGGGTGTTATGTGTGCTGCTGTTGTTGGGAGCGGAGGTAGGTGACTACCGTGTCGTTTCTAGGGTGAATATTGTAGGGGACTAGCTTGCGGCAGAGTCCGAAGATCCATTTACCAAGCGTTTGAAGCGAGTCCAGGATCGTCAATGGTTTTAGTTCAAAGCAGCTGTGGAAGGCACCGTTATCTAATTTTTGAAGGTTTGTGTGGAGGAGATCAACATTGTCTAGGCTTCCTCAATGTTGTAAGGTGGAGCTTCCAATCGATGTTAACGTCCTCTGAAGGGTTCTGTCGACGACGAGGATAAGTGCGTTATCTGCCTCGACAACATCGTTAACGCGAAGTTGAGATCATGTGGACACTCGGCGACGTACAGGGAGTGTACGAATGAGATGATTAAGAGAGTCGAGCCCTGCCCTCTCTGCCGTAAACTAATCTTAGGTTTCGACTGTGGAAAGTGGCAGAGCTCGATTAGCGAGCACGGGCTGTGGCCAACGTCGTTGAAGAATCTGAGGGAGTTAGCGAGCGGGGAAGGCTTTAACGAGTACTTCCAGAAGCAGTTCAATGGGAACGAGGAGGCGTACTTGAGATGGAAGGAGGTGAGAGGCTACGAGCGTCACCGTCGCGGTTGTCGCTTCTCGTTACTGACCCATTATCGCTTCGCTCATCACAGGTCTTTGACGTGTTGGAGGTTGAAAACGCTAGAGACGTATGTCCCGATCTACCGCTGGAGCAGTAGGTGCTGATGATCACGAGGTCGGAGGACCTCGTGAAGCTCAGGGCGCTGGTGAAGCTGGTACAGTCGCAACTTCTTCGACGATATGTCACTTTTGGTGGTGGCGTGAAAGAGGATTTTGGAGTTTTGGAATTGGCGGCTCCGGCTGGATTGTGGGAGGGAAAGGCTAAGAGAGACAAGAAGGACAAGGTTTCCACCAAGATGGTTATGAGGCTTGATATTTTGGACGCTTCCTTTGCTTTGGGAAGAGCGTATAGTTTTGTTGGGGATTTTCATGACTCGAGGCGATACTATGAGCGAGCGAAGGAGGGGTGCGAGGAGCAGCTAGGGCGTGATAGTGAGAAGGCGATCGAGACGACGCACTTGTCAGTTCTGGGTTCTGGAATTAGCGTTGGCGAGAGGATCGAGAGGTTGAGAGAATTGTTGAAGAGGATGGAGGCGTCATTGGGAGAGGAGGATGAAGTAACTTTTGAGACGCTCAACTCACTTGGTGGTTTTCTGCAGGAGAACGGAGAGTATGAGGAGGCGATTAAAGTTAAAGAGAGGTGTTTGGCGGGGAGGATTAAGGTGCTAGGGAAAGACCACCGTGATACGGCCGGGTCATTGATGGGTTTGGGAGTTTTTTACTTTAGTACGCAGAATTATAAGAAGTTGTTGGAGTATTATGAGAGAGCTTTGAAGGGGTTCGAGACAACGCTGGGGAAGACTCGTCCGAGTACGCTTATGACGGTGATGAATACTGCGGGTGCTTACTGCCAGGGGTTCGACGACGTTAGGAAGGCAAGGAAACTTTATCAGAGAGCGCTCGAAGGTTATGAGGCGCAGTTTGGGAAAGATCATCGTATTACGATGTTTTACGCGAAGAACCTTTCAATCTTACTTAAGAGGGTCTCATGATTATGACGGACTGGTTGAGCTCAAGAAGGCCCACCCAAACGTAGAAAATTATTAGGCTAGTTTAGGGTTTTGGGATTTTCATTCGCAAATACCACTTAAATTCTTATTTTTTATAAACTCTTGTTGACCTTGAACTCCGGCGCATCCATGCTGCTCCTAACCTGCAGCACCACCCCATCCAGCGTGTTAGACCTGTTCCACTCTGAGAACGTCTGTCACGAGCGTAGCGAGTCGCATTTAGATTTGTGTTAACGAGTTAGAATTGCAGAAAGCGAGCAAGAAAGCAAGCAAAGACGCTTACACGCTTAGATTAAAGCTACCAGCGTAGACGAATTACGACCGCAATTATCGTATTCAAAGCTCGTCGCTTCGCTCCTCGCAGTTTCTCACCTGCCACGAGACGAGGCCGTCTTTGTTGGTGTCGAGGTCGGCCATGAGCTTGTCGACGACGGCCGTCACCTCGTCCTGCCCGGTGACCCCGTAGCCCTCCCTGCCTCTGACCAAAAACCTCCTCACGTAATACTCTATCTCCAGCCTGTCCAGCACTCCGTCACTCTCCACGTCCATGCTCTTGAACGCCTTAGCGGTCTCCACGTTCCTCTCCTCGTGCGCTCCGAGCACCTTCTCCACCATCTCCTTCAGTCCGATCTTGGCCTTGTACCCCAGGTCCCTCCCGGGCTCCTCGGTCGCCAGCTCGTCAGGCCACAGGTTCGCGAATTTGTTCATGTTCTCGTCCAACTCCACCCTGAACCCGAATCCAGGGTGGTGCTTCCTGATCTCCGCAAACAGTTCGTTGGGCGTGAAGCTGTCACGAGGAGCGTAGCACGAGGAGCGTAGCGACGAGTTAGAATTAAGTTGAGAGCAACGATACATATACACATAGCCATCATACACATCGTCGCTTCGCTCCTCTCCTCTATTCCTCCTCCTCACTCCACCACTCACCTCAACCCCGGAATACAATACCCCCTCTCTGGCTCCTTCAGACTCCCCTCCGGCGCCTCCTGCAACGCATAAAGCCCCCTCATCAAATCATCCACAAAAACCATCGGCATCCTCACATCCGGATCAATAGGACATACATAAGCATCACCTGTAGGTAACCCTAATTTCGTAGCTTGATGAGGCGCGCAGAGTAGCGCATCAAGAGCGTACTCGGTCGTACCGTTACCCCAGACGGAGTTACAGTGAAGTACTCCGGGGAGGACGGCGAAGCGTGGATCGCCGTTGTGATTGTGAGCGAAGTCCTAAGTCGAACGCGTAGCGAGGAGCACGAATGATTGGCGATATATTTGTTAGAATTGGTTGGGGGTGAAAGCGGCATGTACGTTTAGACTAAAGCTACTTGCGCAGATTAACTACGACGACCGTAATTATCTCATTCCCGGCGAGGAGCGAAGTGACGAGTTCATAGACAACGCGTTCTCTACTTTACTCGTCGCTTCGCTCCTCATGGAGACTCATTACGACAGTAATTATCTCATTCCCAGCTCGTCTTGTTCGACGTGCTCCTGTTCTTCGTACCTTCATGAGTTCTCTGCAACCTCTTTTTTGCCTTCCGTAATCGGATCCTGGATCTTGATCGGGGTTTTCGGTCAGCCAGCGGGCGGTTGTGCCTGAGCGGGGGGAGGAGGATCCGAAGGATCCTATTGAATCGGTGAAGCAGATACGGCGGGAGCCGACTGAGGCCATTGCGGTGAGGACTAAGACGAGCGTAGCGAGGAGCATTAACGAGGTGTGGAGCGAAGCGACGGGTAAGATTTTAGAGTGTTCTTGATGCGAGGAGTGAGAACGACACATCTTCGTCGCTTCTCTCCTCGCTGGGCTTCGTCCTCTTGTTCCTCACCCTTTTCCATTCCTCCGATCGTCACTGCTTCAGCTACTGCTGGATCGAGTGCAGTTTCAACCGACAGCGGAGCCGCGAGATTCCATACCGTTGTATTCTCATCTCCATGTTGTTCGAAGAGGCGGGTTAGAGCGTCGAGGTCGGTTACATCGACGTCGCCGACGCAAGTGCCGAGGGAACCCATGGTTCGGGTTAGGGAACCGGGGAGTTTGGACATGCGATCGGAGGCGATTACTCTTTGGCCGTTTGAGGTTATTGCTTTGCATAAGCGCTGGGTGGGGTTGGGGGGGGTATGGGGTTAGTAGTTGGACATTTATTGTGGTTGTAATAATGATAAGCTCAATCTCACCTTTCCTACGGCACCTGCAGCACCAATAATTATTGTCTTACGGACAGAATCAGTCGAAGCATATCGTGCGGCCATGTGGTTCACGAGGGAAGTGGTTCGGTGGAGGGAAGTTGAGCGAAGTGTTGAGGAGAGCATGATTGGGGATTGATTGGGAGGGATGTCGGCGATCGAAGGTGTATGTGAATGTGTTTGGAAAGGGCTGCTTTTGGTGGTGGGGGCCGGGCCTTGGTTTGAGGTTAGGGCTAAGGTGATATTTGCAGGTCAAGCGGTTGGTTCGGTCTGATCGGAGTGGTCGTGTTTGGTAAGATCTGCGCGAGGAGGTGTCAGCACGTGAATCTCTTTCCTGATCTCTTTTGGCCTGCAATCATTTGGGCAGATATTAGTGCTGATATTAGTGCTTCAGTGCTAAGTGGAACCAAGCGATTGTAGTACAAAAGACATCGGGTTGGATTTTCGTATAGAGAGTGATTCCGTGGAGCAGGATGGACAACGGGGAAGCCGCAGGTAAGTTTTACAACAGGGATAAATTTTCGTGAGGATAACTGTTCGGCGATGTTTTAACATGTTATGTATGGGCTTGGGGGGTCGAAATTAGGTAATGATTTGCTAGCCGAGCTCTCCCCGATTCCTTTGTGTCTCTGTCGGCCTATATGTTAAAGGTTCTCCGCGCTTGGTGCAAACCGCGCAACTCCATGGCGGCGCCTAGTAGACAAGATGGCTACGCAAACCTCCGTCTTGAAGATCAACGTCGACAGTTGGATCGTCGCAGTTGCAATCGCAGTTGAAGTCGCAGTTGCAGTCGCAGTTGGATCTCCGCTCGGTTTCCTTGTCCACCGATCAAACACAAAAACCAACCCCTCTCCGTACACGCACACAGCCGAAATCACCCGTCTCCGTGCCGAAAACGCTCTCCTAAAATCCCAAAACTCCCAATGGATGCGTCTCAAAGCCGAAAATCGTTCCCTCAAACTCCAGCTTCAATCTTTTGAATCACTCCATCTCAAAGTCGGTACTCTTTTAAAACGTACAATCTCGGGAGGTTGGTCACCCCGTACACTAATCCTTCACACCTCCGGTCGTCTCTCATGGTACTATTCCGACCCAGAATCAGAAGCACCGGTGAGACTGACTCGTCGCTCATCTCCTCGCTGGTCATAAAATAATCACGTCCGTAATTTCTCTACGCTAGTAGCTTCAGTCACGAAAGCGATTTTTTCTTATCACGTTCACGCACTTCTAACAAATTAACGCAACTATTTCTCACGACTCGCTTCGGTAGGAGCAGGTATCTGTGTCAAATTCGATTAGAATAGATCATGAATTAGAAGTAGTAGGTTGTTTGGTTAAGATTAATGAGGAGTTGTTGTTTAAGGCGGAGAGTGAAGGGGAGGCGTCGTCGTGGTGTCGGGTTTGCTCGAGTGTTTTATAGCAACAGCAGTAGCAGTATCAGTAGCAGTAGCGGTAGTAGTAGCAGCAGCAGCAGCATGTGTGTTGGACGGTTTGTATGGATAGAGATGTTGTTGTAAATATGGTAAAAAAGAGAAAACACTTTAAAAAGATTTTGATAACAAAAAGAGTCACGTTTCATTCCTTTCGCTCCCTTCTTCTCTAATCAACAATCAACTCCTCGATCCTCCAATCCTCGTGACTATCGTCAGGCAAATACCTCCTAATAATAATAGGTATCTTCCTCTCCCTCAACTCCTTCATCGCGATTTTAAGCGGATCAGTCTCCCCATCCAACGAGACGAGGACGGGGGCATTCATGGAGATCTGGAGGGCGCGGGTGCCGAGGATTCGGGCGCGCTCATATTTTGTGAGGAAGGAGGTTGTTATGCGTTGGGATTTGGGGGTTGTGGAGGGGTCAACATCGGCGGAGGAGAGGATTTCCATGCGGTTTATTTCTTCGTCTGTTGGGTCATTTTTTGGGGTTAGGATGGAAATAATTCAGCGGGCAAATGATACGTTCTTACCGTCGTCGATGTCCTCCTCTCCGGCTCCCTCCTCGTCCTCCTCGTCGTTGTTGAGATCGTCGACGTCGTTGAGATCGTCGGCGTCGTCATCGTCGAAGGTGTTGGCGCCTTCGTAGTCTTGTTGCTCGTCGTCTGACATTATATTTATTTAGAGTGTTTATTTATTTAGCGTGTGTGTGTTTGTTGGAACGGTTTAGCGTGAAACGTTCGCGAGGATGGGTTGATCTGTAAAGGGTAGGCCGAGTAGAAGACGTGGCGAAGCGTCATGTTAGTATGGGGCTGGTTGTCGTAACATGAACTAGGGTTCATCGCCCGCTCCGATCGTCGAGCCAATTGTAATCAAATAGCTCAATAAATTAGGGAATAGTACAATGTCTCTCGCTTATATCGATATAATGCGGGCTCAATGATCCATTAAAAGCTCGAATTTAACGAATGGGCCGCTGTGGACACCAAAACGAAACCAACGCAGATCGCCTCGTCCCATTGACCCTTGATTTATCCATATCTCATCCAAAACGCTGTTATACCGCTACACCGTCAACTCTGATGTACTCAACCACAACGAAATTCCGCACAGTTTAATTTGAAGCTGATCAGTATACGTATTCTTCTGCAATTCACCTTCAAATGACGAAATTTTTACCAGCCATTTCATCCACACCACAAATAGTGTGAGAGGCACAAACGGCCGCGGAGGACATCGTCACGAGCACGTGCGCAATCTCATAATATTAGAGAAGCCTCATCCTAGTGTTAAAGATTTCAATACTTCGTATTTGTCTCAGAATAAGGGATTATTTGGCCGGGGCCGAACGAGGGTGAAAACGTCCCCATCCGTTCGTCAAAACCTATAAATACCGTACTTCAATCTATAATACCGTGGTATTTTCACGCCGAAGAGCTCACCAACGCGGTCAATATCTAACCCCGTCGCTGCCCCTTAATTTAAACAGAGTTTTATTAAATAAACCTCTCCCCGTCCATTTCCCGTCGCCCTTAAGTCCCCAAATCCCCAACCAAAAACTTCCCCCCGCAACCGCCCCCCCCCCCTAACCCCCCCCCTCCAATCATGCCTACTAAAAAGCAAGTAATGACCCTCCCCATAAACCAAATCTTCACTTTCCTCCAATCCAAATCCCCCGTCTCCATCTGGCTCTACGAAGACACTCGCACCCGCATCGAAGGCATCATCATCGGCTTCGACGAGTTCATGAACTTGACGTTGGATGAGGCGAAGGAGGTTAATTTGAAGAGTGGAAGTGTTGAGGAGTTGGGGAAGATTTTGTTGAAGGGTGATAGTATTACGCTTTTGCAGAAGAAGGAGTAAGGAAACCGTTCCTGAACGACAAATTCGCGTTGAGGCGTAAGAGAGCGCATTAAAAGAGTACAAAAACCACAGCATTTCCATCAAAAAAACGATGCCGCCTTTTCTTTAATTAAATGATTTTGTCGTCGTCCGTCGTTCCCCCCCTCCCTCCCCCTTTAAGGTTAGTTGGCCGACAACCTCTGAAAAACCAACATCAACTTACTCGCATCATTACTCTCCACAAACTCCACAACAACCCTAACAATAGTCTCATCCCCATCAAGAATCTTCTCCTTCAAATTCGCTTTCTGCATGTGATTGATAAAATCGCCTGCTTCGAGTTGAGCGGCTGCGCGGAGGGCGATGGCGTAGACCATTCTCTCGTCGAGGTCTGGGAGGGAGGGGGAGGTGCCTCCTTCTTCTGAGTCGGAATCGTAGTCGGAGGATCTTTGACCTTCCCATCTTCCTACTTCAAATTCTTCGGAGTCGTCCTCGTAATCTTCTTCGACGGCTTTTTCGTAGTACAGGTCGGAGTTGGAGTCGTTCTCCCAGGATTCGCCGAGGCGGGTGTCGGAGTTACCGTCGTTGTAGTAGTTGGTCGTTAGGGAGCGGATGGAGGAGGGGGGGGGGCGGGTGAGGAGGGACGTCTCGAGAGATTTGCGGCGGAGGTGTTTGGAGATTGTTGATTGGGACTCTTGGAGGCTGGGGGGGTGGGGTGGGGGGTGGGGTGGGGTGTGGGGGAGGGGGAGGGTTAGCTTTTGGGAATGAGCAAGACGAACGTTAGTATCTCTGTAACTACTACTAAAATTCTTACCTAGGCGCTACGGCGTCGTTTTGGATAACACCGCGCTGCTTCAAGTCGTTGCGGTCACTGCGCTCCGCGAGTTTGTAACTGAGCTGCGCGGCCGAGTGCTTGCGCTCGAGGGTTTTGAGCTGGTTGTGGATGTTGGTGGAGTGACGAGGGTAGATGTTGTAGGCTTGGAGGACCTCGACTTTGGGGCGGGATTCGAGGAGGCTCTTCAAGTTGTCGGCGGACATTTTGCGTTCCAGTTTCTTGGCGTTGGCGACGATTCTATTAATTAAGAGGAGCGAAGCGATGATGAGTTAGAATATAATATTATTATCGACTTGTGACTTGTGACTTGTAAGCGCTTGCTACACTCGCGCGCACTCACCTCCCGGAAACCTTCTCGGCGTTCAAGACGCCAACAGGCTCAAGCCTCGCAGCGTCCTGGCGGTTCAACAGCTCTCCCTTGAGACTGTCCGACCTCAACCTCCTATCAAGGGCCTTGCTGGTCGCGGCAATGGCTGGGGCGACGGCGGAGGGCAGGCTCTTGAAATCTTTCTTCCTGATATGCTCTTTCATGTTGTTCTTGATGAGTTCACGGCCGAGCTTGTAGCCGACGTGGGTGATTCTGTCGCTGTCCGTGGACTGTGGAAAGGGGGGAGGGTAATAAGAGTGTGGGTTAGAATTAGGGGGGAAAGAATTGAGCGCATGTCTTGTATAACTCTCCCAACAACTCCCAAATGTCTATCACCGTCGTGCACACACAAGCACTGTTAGGGTTACACTACCCCCCCCCTCCCACTCACCTTCGCAGGGTGGATTCCACGGCCAGATAATGAAGTCTTCTCCGGGCGGGTGTTCAAATGTGTGTTGATGTTGTCGGAGCTCATGCTGCAAAACGAACGATGAAAATTGTATAGTGTTAGTTGTTAATATATATTACCTTTCATTACCTTTCATTCCCACCACCAAATCCCCCCAAACCCCCGCCCGCCGCATCTCACCTCCTCTCCAACTTCCTCTTCTTCTCAACCAACGCCGGACTCACAACCCCACTCCCTCCAACACTCGGCGCTCTCCTACTAGCTTCCTCCTTGGTCGGCCTGTTAACGAGGAAATCTTCTACGGATGCACAGCGAGTGGCTTTCGTATCGGCGGACTTGTTGGAACTGCCTGCGGGTTTAGTTGGTGCAGGTCTGCTGCTGCTTTTGTTGACGGAGCGGGATTGGGTGGAGGTGGTGGTTGGGCGGGATTTGGGGGCGGGACGGCCTGAGGGTTTCTTGTTTGTTGGCATTGGTGATCGTGGGGGGAGGGGTTTTAACAAAACTAGCAAAACAGTTCAGGAAAGTGGAGCTCTCGCTGTGAAGTCAATTGTCATATAAATCTCATAAAATGCTCGCTTCCAGATTATTCACTGCCCACTTGGCGCGCCCCTCTACCAAAACATTCTCTTCCCTGAACGCCCGACTTGATTCCGAACTACAGGGAATTGTTGATGCAGGTACGTTTGATGGAGGAGTGGAAGGAACGCCTGACGCATGAAAAGAAGCCTTATTACTTGAATAACCCGTTGACTTACACCCCTACTATTTATTCTAACGCAACCCCCACCCTAACCCCCACCTTAGGTCTCTGGAAAACCGAGCGCGTCATAACTTCCAAGCAGAGCAGCGAGGTGACCGTCTCCGACGCCGAAGGCAGTGTCCTCAACTTCTGCTCCAACAACTACCTCGGCCTCAGCAGCGATCCCAGGATCATGGCAGCCGCGCAGAAGTCGTTGGAGGAGAGGGGGTTCGGCTTGTCGAGTGTGAGGTTCATCTGCGGGACTCAAGATATTCATAAGGAATTGGAGGCAGCCATCAGTGATTTCCATGGAACTGAGGATACCATTCTTTACCCGAGGTGAGTAATTGTGGTTAGTTGTGGGTGGGGTTAATTATGGTGATTTGCTAACATTTTGACGACTTCTCTAACCCACAAAAATACTATACTATTTAGCTGCTTTGACGCCAACGCTGGAATCTTCGAGCAGATCCTCGGACCTGAGGACGCCGTGATCTCTGACGCACTCAACCACGCCAGTATCATCGACGGGATTCGCCTCTGCAAGGCCCAGCGCCACAGGTACAACCACATCGATGTGGTTGACTTGGAGAAGAAGCTTCAGGAGGTGAGTGAGGACGACGACAAGGTTGTGGAGCGACGAGGATGTGGAGCGAGAGCAGAGCGATGAGAATGTGGAGCGACGAGACGGGTTTCGTCCTCATACTTTATAACTCGTCGCTTATACTAACTCGTCGCTCCGCTGGCCTGCTCCTCCTCCGAAACACAACAGACCCAGGACTGCCGCCACAGACTCATCGTCACCGACGGAGTTTTCAGCATGGACGGAGACGTCGCCCCCCTCGACGTCATCTGCGACCTCGCGGACAAGTACGACGCGCAGGTGTTTGTGGACGAGTGCCACGCCACCGGCTTCTTGGGCACCACCGGCAGGGGAACGCCGGAGCTTTTCGGAGTGGAGAAGAGGTGAGACACGAAATACGAAAATTATGCGCTCCTCACATTAAGAGCATTCTGAACTAACTCGCCGCTCTTACCAGAATCGACATCATCAACAGCACCCTGGGCAAGGCCCTCGGTGGAGCCACCGGAGGCTATACGACCGGCCCCAAGCAGGTCGTCGACCTTCTCAGGCAGAGGAGCAGGCCCTACCTGTTCAGCAACACTCTCACGCCCGCCGTGGTCGGCGCTAGCATCGAGGTGTTCAGGATCCTCACCGAGAGCTCCGAAATGGTGGAAAAGCTCCAGGACAACGTGAAGCTCTTCAGGACTTCCATGAAGGCTGCGGGCTTCGAAATATCGGGAAACGACGCTTCTCCCATCGCTCCTGTCATGCTCGGCGACGCAAGGTGAGTTCGCATGAGGATCGAAGCGACGAGTTGTTATTATGACATGACGCCTTGTAACCACTTTCTAATCTCTCCCAACGCACAGACTTGCTAGCGAAATGAGCGACAAACTCCTTGCCAAAGGAATCTTCGTCATCGGATTCTCCTACCCGGTCGTGCCCCATGGAGCGGCCAGGATCAGGGTCCAGCTTTCGGCCTCGCACAGCATGGAGGAAGTCCAGCGAACCGTCGATGGCTTCATCGAGGTAGGAAAGGAACTAGGCGTCGTCTCGTAAATAAAGTAAAAGTAAAATTAAAAGTAAGAGTAAAAGTAAGAGTAAAAGTAAGAGTAAAAGTAAGAGTAAGTAAGAGTAAAAGTAAAAGTAAAAGTAAAAGTAAAAGTAAAGTAAAAGCGAAAGTGTGACATTATGAATTAAAAACTCAAAACTCAAACCTTCTCAAACTACTACTCAATCTACTAATACTCAACTCGTACCACCTAATTAATAAACCTCGACGTGCCACTGCTTCGCCTTTTTCAGCTCCTCAAGCCAGATGTCGTAGTTTATGTTCTTCTTCTCGCACACGGCCTTGAGCATGTCCTGGATTCCGGGCATCATGCCCTTCAAGCCGCAGAAATAAATGTGGGCGCCGTTGTCGAGCTTGGTGAAGACCTCATCGGCGTACTCCTCAACCTTGTCCTGGATGTACATCTTTCCTCCCTTCTTGTTCGTATTTTCGCGGGAAAGAGCGAATTCGACGCGGAGCTGCCGAGCCGAGGACGAAGTCCGATGAGTGGAGGGGGGTTAGTTTAGGATGTTTAATACTCACGAAATGAACGCGTTCTTTCTCACCTTTCCTCCGTTGGCAGTTGGCTTGGCCTTGGCCGCCTCCCACTCGTCAGAGTAAAGGAGGGCGTCGGAGTTTGCGACGCCGAGGAAGAGCCAGGCCTCTCCGGAGTAGGCTTCGGCTGCAGGGGTCTGTAGCGAGGAGCGAAGCGACAGGTTAGTATAAACGGGGGTTATTGTACTAGCGGCACATCCTCGGAGCGAGAGCGGCACAACCTCGTCGCTTGAGCGACACATCCTCGTCGCTCTCGCTCCTCCCCCCCCTCCCACCTGCTCCTCGAAAAGGCGACGGACGAACGCACGGTATGGAGCGATCCCAGTTCCTGTGGCGACCATGATGAGGTCCGTGTTGGGATTTTCCTCGGGCATGAGCATGACCTTGCCAGAGGGGCCGGTCATGGTGACCTCGTCTCCGGGCGAAGAATCGCAGAGGTAGTTAGAGCAGACGCCCTTCTTGAGGGGGTCCTCGGCGTAGAGCTCCTCGCACCAGTAGTTTGCGCGCGCCACGCAGAGGCTTACTGTCTTGCCTGTCATGTCGTCGCCGTAACGGGACGACGCGATGGTGTAGAGGCGGACCGAGTGCGGCTTGCCGTCCTTCTCGCGGGCTCCGGGAGGTATGATTCCCACCGACTGGCCCTCCCAGAACGGATATTTTCCATAATGGTCGATCGTAATGTGGCAAGTCTCGCCGGTCGCCTTTGGCCCGACGATCCTCTTCGTGCTGTTTGAAGGGGTGGGAGGGGGGTTAAAATAGAGAAATGAGCGTCAATGTGATGGATTCGATGATTGTTTTAACGTCGCCGTCGTGGGTATCCCCCCCCCTTCCTCCTCCATTCTCCTCATTACTAACCTAACAACCTTTCCAATGAACGGGGTCTTGTTCTTGTAGGTGTTGACGAGGACGTTCTCCCTACTCCAGTAGGGGCTGTTTTCTAGAAAGTCCTGCTTGGAGGCAAAAATTGGGTGGGTGGAGGGCGGTTGTGGAGCTAATATGAAGCTCTGGACGGAGACTTGAGACGACGTGATGGCGACGGTTAACAGGTATTGGATTTTGAGGTGCATTTTGTATAAAAGAGGGGTTGGGAGGGAGGTGGGGTGGGGAGGGATGGGAGCAAAGGGTGGCGCGGATTCGTTACGGGCGTACTGCGAGCAACTGAGTTAGAGCGACTGCACAGAAAGATATTGAACCCAAGTACCTTGTTTTTTGGCAAGTCGGTATGTGGCTTACAAGTGCTGTAAATACGTGGAAACGTAAAAATTGAATTAGAATCGCAAAGAAGCGAGTAAGGAGGAATCAGAAGTACCTCTCGCGACGTTAAAAATCAAAGTTAAAAACGCGTATTCAGATTAACGATTTCGATATTTAGGGTTTTTTTTAATTTTAAGATCCGTTTTGATTATGTTCGAAATCTTGAGACCCCTGAACGATTAATGCAACGTACAATTTTTTTAAAGAATGGATTTGGGAAATAAAAATCAGTGTTCCTGGTATTATTTTTCTCATTATAGGCAATATTCGTCCATATAGGCCACCTTAAATGCTGAATATGCCATTTGAAGAGTAAATAAATCTCAAAAAGGCGAAAATACATTTTGAAAAACCATGATAGAAGGCTTTTCTGGAAAAGTTACTATTAACATTATGTACTCAGGGGTCTCAAAAGGTTAATTAGGACAAAAACTGAACCTAAAAATAACCAGAAGGTTGATTTATACTCCAGTGATTTTACTTAAATTGATTTTCGATTAAATCTCGCGTTCTCAAATTGATCGTAGCCCACACGAATATTCTAGGCGACAACATAGGCCATTGAAACAAGTCCTGAGTTTCTACTAACTTAGCGACGGAGAAAAGGAGGTATTCGGTTTACAACCTTGGCACGAATCTTGATGTGTTTCTCGTGGCTTCGCTAACACGCTTACTAACATCCCTCCTCTAACCCAAATTATACTAATTTCGTTTCAAAGTATTTTGCGTTTTTATTATAGAAGATATACGCCCAAAATATTGCACAGGCAGGCCGCGAAGCACGCGTATTGGAAGCTCATGTTCAATGCCTTGGTCGCTGTCGATTTTGCGCAATTGCAATCTGACGACGATCCGATTGCCCCTGCCTCCGCCACCACCTTGATGCCGACGTATTCGTAAACCAGGACCGCATTAAAGCCGCTTTGGAAGGCGCAGACCCCGACCAAAATAATGATGAAGGTGTCGTTCTTGGGGGTCAGGTCCAGTATGTAGAGGAAGAAGATGACGAGGAGACCCATTCGTAGCAGCATTATAACGAACAGCCCGTTGATGCTCTTGACCATTTTTGGTCTAGGGAGGAAGGTAAAAACTCTGCCGGCTAGGTCGGCGAAGAGCCTGTGATGGGGGAGGGGTTGGCGAGCGAAGCGAGCCATGTCAAAAGCGAAGATAAGAGTAGCGAAGACTTGAGCGGGATCGGCTACTTGCAGCTACTAGCAACTCGTCGCTTCGCAACTCGATGGGCTTCATCCTGCAACTTTGCTCGTACCTGGTGAAGTACAACAGCTGTCCCAACCCCGTTGCATTGTCGGGGTCCGCAGTTTTGACCTTGGAGAAGAAGGATCCGCTAAAGATGCTGGCAAAGATGGTGAAAAACAGAACGTAACGGTGCAGCCGGATGGATTCTAGCACCCAGCCCTGTACCACTGACGAGTCAGAGTGTCTAAACTTGCTGTGATGATGCGGGTGAGCGAAGCAATTTGTTTTAGAAAATGGTGGGGGTGAAAGCGACGACGACGTTGAGACTGGAGCGAGGAGCGGCGAGCGAAGCGAGTGTAGAAACGAGTAGCAAAGAAGCAACGCCGGCGTTGAGACTTGAAACTGCCGCTACGTCGCTCCGCCTCATAACAAATAGAGTTACTGCGTTCTAAGCTCGTCGCTGCGTGGACGCAGCGTCTTACCTGCTCTTCGAAGGGGAACCCGGGAGGAGAGGTGCCGAATGCTGCGAAATGTAGTCTCCGTTTCCATTTTCCTCCCCGCCCCATCTCACCCCCCCTGTCGTCTCCCTGTCCGGTGTGTGCGGCGGCGAAGTCCTCCTCCCCTCCTCCGCCGAAAGCAACAGCCGACCGTCGTCGTTGTTCTGCGACGAGCGTAGAGAGGAGCATTAGCAGCCGATGAGGGGAATGGGGGGGGCTAGTTTATAATGTTCTTAATGCGAGGAGGGAGAGCGACACATCTGAGGAGAGAGAGTGACGCATCCGAGGAGACCTCGCGAGTTCTATAAATCGATCCTTCGCAAACTCGGAGCGAGAGTGACAAATCCGAGGAGACTTTGCGAGTTCTATTAATTATTAATCGATCCTTCATAATCTCGTCACTCCGCTCCTCGTCACTCGAGCTCCACATCCTCGTCGCTTCGCTCCTCGCATTTTCTCACCTCGTCGTCGGTCGTGTCAGTCGTCCGATCGTCCTCCCCGAAACTGCCCCCCCCCCACCGTAGACAGATCCATGAGGTTCTTGTTGTACTTGTCCTGCAAATCCTTCGTTATGTTCATGCCCCTTAGCGCCACTGTGCACATCAGACCCAGGATGGCGAAAGCGCCCGCATGAAAGTAGAACCTTTATGGGTGGTAAAGAGGGGAAAATAATGGTGACGTGCGTTAGTTCACAAACCACAAATTCACTCCCCAACCTTACTACTCTCACCTGATCACCTTCTCGTCCGTGTACACCTCCATAACCTCACTCGTATTAACATTATACAACCCCAAACTCAAGCACAACCCCAACGCGAACGCGTTAGGTACTGCGATGAGCATAGCAAGTCGCACGAAGATTGGTGTTAACGAGTTAGAATCACGTAGCGATGAAAGCGGTTTGAGCGTTTAGACTAAAGCTACTAGCGTCGCGTCACTCCTCATGGAGCCTCATTACAACCATAATTGTCGCATTCCCAGCTCGTCGCTTCGCTCCTCGCTACTTCTCACCTTGAAACCCAAACTGCAAAAACCCCACCGCCTTTTTCGGGAACAGACTCGCCATAGGCGTCAAAGTCCCATGACCGCTCCACGCGAAAACCCCCAATAAAGTCGTCAAGATTAAAATCTGATTCCGTTCACAAAAAGGGAAACTAAACATAACTGCGGTACACACCATCAACGCGAGAGTCATTCTGCAGAGGAAGGTATTTTTTATTCCGTATTTTCGGTCCCAGTGAGAGTCGTTGGAGAGTTGCATGAAGGAGATGGGGAGGCCGGGGAGGTAGAAGGCGGTGTTTAGCCACACGAAGTAGTTGCAGCCGTACTTGGCCATGTAGTACTGTTGAGGGGTGTTGGGGGTGGGTGGGTGAGGTGGGATATATATATATATATATACATGTGTGTATATATAGATGTAGATATATAGATATATAGGGGAAGGGAGGGTGGTTAGAAAATAGAAATAGTAGCTCCTCTCATTATGCTGTTCATTATGCTGTTCACGTTCATATTCACGAATACCATATTCACGAATACCATCCCAAAGATCATCATTGATCGTCGTCATCTTCCTCCTCTTCAGTTAGGGTTCCTCCCCCATCCTACCACTGTTAGGGTTACCCCACCCCTTTATATATATCACACCTCACCTCGATAAAAGTCCCAATAGCCACCCAAGGTGTCATATAACTAGCCGCTATTATTGTTATCAACCCATAAGCTATAGACAACTGAAACGAAGAAGATCGAGAAGACGACATTTACGTAGCAATGGAGGAGGAGGGGAGGAGAGGGAGAGAGGAAGAAATAATGGAGATGGTGAGGTGTGTTATAATGGAGGAAAAGTTTCAATAACGGGGTAGCGATTTTAGCAGGGTGTTCGACTGGCGTTTGAAGGGTTTGGGTTAAGGCAGGGCGCAAAATAACTGGGTTTCGAGCAGGGGTTCTGGTTCAAAAAGGTTCGTGGCAAGTATGTTGCGACAGTGGACATTGTTCGGATTGTGGGCGCTGACGCCTAAAGGGGGGGGGGATTGGGTGCGGGGGATCGGAAGGGGGGAGGGTTGGAGAGTGAGCGGAGAGGGGGTTTGGTAGCTGTGATTCGACGTGTTGGTCATTTCTTCCGTAACGTGCATGTTTTAATTGGGAAGTTCCAAAATGTCCGGATTTGGTTGACCTTGCCGATATGAAAAGAAAGTAATGAAAGTAATGCGGGATTCGTTTCTCAATTCTATTAATTATTAACTACTACGCCTGCAATATTTCTCCTGCAATCGTGAACGCCGACAACGGCTTCGCAAGTTTAGCCATTCCCTTTTTCATTTCCTCAAGCTTCACCTTCTCGTTCTCAAAGATGTAGTCGAGTCGAGTCGGGATAAGAGGAAGATCATTAATCTTAAGACAGCCTCCAGTTTCCAATAACACGTCAGCGTTGCGCTGCTCCTGACCAGGAATGGGGTCGAGGATGAGAATCGGGACGGTTAGCGCCGCGTTCTCCGCTGCAGTGAGGCCTCCGCATTTCCCCACCATCAAGTCAGCAATGGAGAGCAGCGTAGGCATCTCCTTGCAGAAACCGACGAGCTGTAGCCGCGAGAGAAGCGAGCCGCGTGTTAGTGGCGAAAACGAATGGTGGCGCAAAGTAAAAACGATGAGCGAAGTAAAAACTTGTCGCTTCGCTCCTTGTTCGTTTTGCCCCTTGTTCGCTCCTCGTTCGCTTCGCTCCTCGTTTCGTTCTCACCTCTACTGAGTGCTTACTTGGCACTTCGACTGCAGTCAATACCTTTCGGACATCGGCCTGCCGGCCCATGACGACGACAAATTGACACCCCCTTTTGGCCTTCAGACAGAGCTTGTACACTTCCTCGATTCCTACGCCCCCGCTCATGATAACTACGACGGGCCTTGGATCCGCCCTTTTCAAGTTGAACATCTCGAAGCCCGCATCCAAATCCCCATTCGTCTTCTTTTCCACCGCGTCCGCGAACCTCGGCGCTATAGGAATTCCGCTCACGACCACCTTGCTCTGCACCTTGCTCTGTACTTTCCCCGCTTTCTTTCGCTTCTCCTCCGCCCTCCTCTCGTAGTCCCTCAGCACGACCGCCGAGTCGTCTCTGGGGAGGTAGTAAACGTCCACAGCACCTGGCTGCACCCACATCGACTGCAAGTCCAGGTCCGTAATGACAAGTCCCAGCCTGATCTCATTCTGCAAGACCTTCGACGCCTTCTTGATCGAAGCGACGAGCTGGGCAGGGAGAAAGTGCGTGCAGATAATGGTGTGGGGTTTGAACTTCGCTATCTCCTTCACGAGGGTTACTCCGGCCGCATCTTCCATCGCTCTCTGAAGCGGCCTCTTCTGGTTTCCACCATCTCCCATGTCGTAAAGGTACCCGAGGGTGTGTTGGCCAATCAGGCTCTGCGTTAGTTTCTGTGAAGAGGAGAAACGAGTAGTTAGTGACTTGTGAGCGGCGGAGACCAAAAATCCTCAGAACTCGTCGGCACTTCTAAAACACCGCTCATATTGAAGCTCTCGTTCAATTCGTCGCTTCGATCCTCGCATCATGATCATTCTAAAATAACTTGTCGCTTCGCTTGCCGCTCACCTGGAACATGGTCTGCATGACGAACTTGAAGGCCGGACTCGCCAACTCCATCATATCCACTTTCATAATTTCCACCTGACCGTCTCCACCTTCACGGGTCAACGCCTCGGATACCGCGTTGGCGGCGGATTTATGACCTGAACCGACATTCGCGTAGAGGATCATGATGCGTTTGGTGTTGGATCTTGGTGCTGCGGAAGACTCTGCGAGTTTGATTTCGGAGCGCCAGCGGCGGAGAACTATCGCGGTCAGGGTGGTTTTGTAGATCTGGATGAAAAAGAAGAGGATGATCGAGGAGGCGAGGTGGGCGACCACGGAGGAGGAGGAGGAGTAGAAGAGGAGAGCCTGGGTCAGGGCAACGAGGGAGTAGTAAGTTCTTGACAGGTTGTCGTTGACGGCGCCGAGGATCACGGTGACCGGGAGGACAGCAAAGAGGCTGGCTAGGGGTTTGCGGGCTTGGGGCGAGGAGATGAGGAGGTGGATTTGGTCAAGGTCCAAGCCTAGCAGTTCTGCAAGGTCATCGTCCCGGATGAGAGCTGCAGCGATTGAGAGGGCTAGGAGGAGGGGGGGGATGAGGGGGTTGAGTTTGAGCATTTTGATGGTGGGAGGCGGTGGGGGGGGGGGGGTGTTTTGGGGCGTAATTTTGATGGAACTAGATTTTCTTTGTTGAAATGAAGTGGATAATCCATTGACACTGGAAACAGACGATGGAGGGATGAACGAAGCTATAATATGTATGAAAAGAAAAGAAGAAGAAAGAATCCGCATTTTGAATTTGAGAAACTCCTTTTATACTTTGCTTTTATTTATTTCCCAAGCAGCATAATTAGAATCCTCCTCCTCCGCGGCCGAAGCCTCCCTCACGGCCGCGGTACTCGCGGTCTCCTCCGCGGAAGCTGGGCTTGTCTCCTCCGAACTGCTTTTCTCCCTCCTCCTCGGGGCGGGCTCCGGGGCGGGCGGCGGCCTTCTTCATGGTGGCGGGGACGATCTCGGCGGGGAGGGCGAGGTAAGTGCGGAGGTAGTCCAGGCCGGTGAGGGACTCGTCCTCGCTCTCGGTGGTGAGGTAGCAGTAGTTGTGCTGCCAGCTGAAGGTGATGCGGACGAGACCGCGGGAGGCGAGACTCTTCATGAGCATCATGACCTCGAGGTTGGAGACGCCCTCGATCTCGGGGTGGGTGGGAAGGGCAGAATCCTTCTTGACGACGCAGACTCCCTCTTTGAAGAGGTAGGAGTAGACAGCGATGCGGTTCTTCTTGGGGATAAACATGATTTGTTGTGAGTGATTTAAAATCCAATTCTTAGGTGAAACGGAAAGACCTGGGGGGAGGGGAGAGGAGGGGGAGGAGGGGGGGGGGAAAGGGTGGGTTAGTTTGGGCGACGATCGAGGGACGTGGGAAAGGTGTGAGGATGTAGTGTGCGATGCGGGGAGGGGAGAGGGGGGTAGGATGTGAGTGGTGTAGTGAGGGGAGCAACCCGCTCGCACTATCACCGTGTTATGGTGATGTCGAGGGGGCGCACAATTTAGGATAGCGGAGAGGGCCTCGGCGAGGCCAACGGATGGGCCGGGGAGGGGCAGTGTGGAATGACCGCGGAGAATTGGACGTGGTCGTTGAAACATGGAGGTCCGTGGTAGGGATTGAGGGAGGATCGGGAGGAAGATTTTGGGATCGGATTGCGGGGGAGACAGAAACTGACCGAAAAGTGATGAAAGGAGGATTGGGCTGAGATCGACTGGATGACCTTTTTGTGTACTGTAAATTTGAAGAGAGCTATGACGTACGTGAATTCGCTGGGAGAAAAAAGAAATGACCTAGCTGCAACTTTTCAGATACTGGGACGTTTCGGAACCGGGCAAATCGACGTTTTGGAGGAGCATTACTTGACGATGCCTGAGTTTTCCCAACCCAACTTCTGCCCACGAGGGAGTGAACCTTGTCTCTATATCGTCACAGTTCAATCTCGGTTCGCTTTCAACCTCGGGGATATACCTGGTGTAACCTACGGCACACGCCCCACCCCTACCCAACAAATCAGCTAACCTTTCATATGCTCCGCATTGTTTCGTCTCTGCATTGGTTTTCACCGCAGATTTTCACTTAAATTAAAGCTATGAGCACGTTTGCTGCATGGAGCGGGTGGTTTGGGCGTTTCGTTCAGCTCCTCGCGCTTCTCGAGTAGGGGGGAGGTTAGGGACGTCGACAACCCCTCAGACCTGTTTAATGCAATCACTAATTACGGGGATACAACAGGCGACAACATCGTCAGTGATGGCTCAGTCGTTAGAGTTGCACGAGGAAATTATCATGGCGCACCATACGCGTCTTCTACCAGAGTATATTCTGTTATGGTTACGATACATATATTGACCTGGCCTACACTAACCAACCACAAACGCACTGGACAGGAATGATCAACAAAGGATAAGAGCATATATGGAACTGGGTCGGAAAGTTTGACAATTTCTGGTTTGATGTTTAATTATGGTAATGCTGATGGTAATGCCGGGGGTGGTATGGCCGTTTGGGGTGGGGGGATCGTAGTATCAGATTTGTGTTACTTCACGAGTTGCAACGCGAAGTATTGAGGCGCTATATATTTTAACCGACAGTAGCACACAACTCGACCTTTTCAGCACAAGTTTCCTTGACAATACTGCTACCTTATTCAGCAACGACATCTGCATCAGCAGTAGCACCGTCACAATCCAAGATACTTGTCCTGATGGTTGGACCGGTTCCCTATCGGCTAGCTCGAGCTTGGACACATCTAACGCTTGGTTTGAGGATACTTATAATGGCCCAAAAAAGAATTTCGCACAAGGGTAAGTAAGACATGACGACATGACGACATGACGACATGACGACACTCGAATTTCCATATCGAGGGCATCGCGATGTTGTAATATTCGTTCAGCTGTGAGAATATGTGTTGCCCTCGTTTTTGCACAGCATTTATCACTTTCCAACATCAACGCAATGAACTCTAACAACTACAAACGCCAACACCATCTCCCCTACCATCTTTATCATCAGAATGTGCTCTCTACTTTGTCTTGCCGGAAAAGGACACCCAGGCTCAGGTCAATGCTTCGACTGCGCCTCCGGAAAGTTCTCCTCTGAAGGCTCCACTTCATGTTCGAGGTGAGGGTAATGAAATGTTGTTGGAGAGAGCTTACAAGATCAATGAAGACGACTTAAAAAATCAACACTAACACCTCCACTCTTGTCGCTTCGCTCCCTCTGCAGCTGCAGCACCGGCCTGTACAGCGGGGCGGCCTCGCTGTCCTGCTCGGACTGCTCCGCTGGCACGTACCTCACCAACTCCGCCACTAGTGTCGAGTTCTCGGCCTACAAAATCTGTTCAGAAGGAACATACAGCAGCCCTGCGTCTTCAACGTGCACAGTTTGTCCAGGTGAGCTTCCCCTTGCGCTCTCTTCTCACAACAACCTCACCAATTCTAACCCAACCCACACCATCCACCGGCCAAGACGCTTGCGTCGACTGCCCGACCGGTTATTTCTGTCCTGAACTTAACGGACGGTAAACCCCATCGCCTGCGGAAGCGCGGCCCTATTCTGCCCGCTGAATTCGGACATAGTCAAATCTTCCAACGAAAGTCATTACACTCGATCGCTTGAAGGTGAGCTATAACTTTTGGGTAGGTTTGATTTTTTTTTTGAGAGGGATTGGGAAGTGGGAGGGGTGGGAGAGATTAAGAGAAGGTCAAGAAAGAGATTGGTTAAGATAAGAAAGAGAGATTTGTATTAAATAAATGCGTGATAACGTTCTTATTTTTAGTGAGTATCACTCAATCTCATCCTCCAATAAAATCATATTAGGTATTCCCCCTTCAATCTTAAAAACTCTTTCATTACTACTATCAACAAGTGTACCTGTTATAACGTGTATTTCTAGTAGCAATATATGAAGGGACTTTAGGGTTTTGGTGTAGGAGGGGTCGTTGGGTCGAGGTTGCGTTTCCGGAATCTGTGAATGCTTTTGTTAAAATTGTCGGTTTGTTTGACTCAAAAATACTGCAACGTCAAGCGAACCGGTACGTAAGACGTAACGCAGCGAAGCTTCTTACGCTTCGAGCTGATACCGAAGTTGTTCCGATGCGCACTAGCGCCTGCTTCGACGACGATCGGAGACGAAGGCGCACAAAGCAAAAGGCTGTGCAAGCGCAGCGAGTGCTGGATGAGGGAGATGATAAATGATCAGCTTACCTCGATCCCCTCAACTTCACCCTTTAAATCCCTCTCAACAATCTCCTTCAAATCCCTCCACCCCCCTACAACCCCACTCCACTCAAGTTTCTTCTTCTCCATTAAATTCTTCACGAAATCCTTTTCCCCTTCTTCTGGCATTAAACCTGAACTCTTTATATACTTTATTTCAGTTGCGGTTATACGGAGAGGATAAGAAGAGGTTAAGGGAGATTGAAGAGTGTTATGTGTTAAGAGACGCATTGTAGAGGGGAGGTGGTAGGAGGAGGAGGAGGAGGGGACGAGGAAAGGCTCGAGATTAAATGGAGGAGATAACGTTTTTTAACGTATACAGAGATAATATAAAACCGGAAACTGAACAAATATGTGTATATGATATCGTAGAATAGAAAGAAAATACGTGGAATAGCTGAGTTGGAATAGGGTAGCAGCAAATCAGGATGAGGAGCCAAACTCCTAATCTCGACTGAAGTTGATTTATCTCACCAGAAAACTCCTCCCAAACACTCTACCTCGACTAGCACACACTGCTACGTAATATCACCGGCTATTTAGATACACCGTTAACTTCCTGAATCGTCTGGTTTCTTGTGGACAACTTTTAAAGCAATTTCTTGTCTCAAGTCGAGCCCGTCACCTAGCTCCCAAATCCTGCTCCTCCCTACTCCTCCCCGTACCTCCGCCTACCTAGACTTGGTTTGAGGTCGCTGCTTTTCAGGTATTTTTGGTGAAGATTGGTGGAAAGGTTTGTGAGGTTCTTAACTCTAGTACTATTCTTAAACGCCCCCTCATCCTCGTCATCGACGGCTTTACTCCCCTCTCCACCTACTCCCTTCCACGTAATCTCCTTCCCACGACTTACAATAAAAAAAGTCACGTCGTTATAGTTATAAAATGAATAACTTTGATCGAGGTCGTTGGACTAAATCCGAGCACAACCTTTTCTTACAAGGTTTAACGTTGTATGGGAGGGACTGGAAGTTAGTTAGTAATTTAATCCCAACACGGTAAGAGACTTAATTTACGTGAGCTATATAGCGAATGCACGCACTAAACAGCTGATACTAACATTCATACTACCCAACAGATCATCAGCTCAAATCCGCTCTCACGCTCAAAAGTATTTCGCCAAGCTCGGTTCCGACGAAACATCCCTTTCGGAATTACAGGCTATTTCTGAAGCGGAGGAAGGGAGTGATTTTTGGAAGGAGGTTGAACGGATGGTTGAGAATCCTGAAGAGGTGAGAAATTGAGAGTGGAGAGATTCGTTTGCGATTTAGTTTTGTTAATCCCGTTGGTGTTATGCGTCGTCGCATTCTCTAGTCGTCGAATTATTGACCCCCTCTATCACCGCTACGCAATTCTAACCACTGCGTTCGCTATGCTCGTCACGCTCGTCGCAGGTGGAGAGGAGGGTTAGCGAGGTTATGAGTAAATTGGTTCATCGTTCTGCTGAGTTAAAAGAAAAACTTTCGAGTCCACCGAGTCCAATACCCCAAGAATCTGAGACGACGACAACAACAACATCGGAGGGGAGGAAGAGAAAATTTGAACCGGAAAAACAAATTGCTATTATAAGCGAGATGAAGGATGAAGAGTTGATTGCTTTGGAGGTTTTGGGAGGAGTTTTGGAACAGAAGAAGTGAAATTATATGTTTGGGGAGGGATTGTGAAGTAGTGAAAGAGGGTAAATTTACGTTTATTAATAAATTTAGTGGGGAGTTTTTGGTGTGTGATTTTTTGTGTTTCATGTATTTTTGTTATTTTTGATAACGTGATCAAAGCACTCCTCGCTTTTACTTTTCCTCCTTCACAGTTTCTTTTTGATGCGAATCCTCTCCCCCCCCTGTCTTTGTTACTCTCTCCTTGTAATCAGACTACTCACTAAAAAAAGCAACCCAACAAAGATAAAGTATAGGTAAACTGATTACAAGGGAAGCGCCTGTCATTAAGTTTAATTCCGATTTCATTATTTCCTCGCTGCGAAACGCGATATATTTTAAAGGAGAGAGGTGTTAGACCGTATTTTTTTGTTAATAATTTGTTGAAGGAGGGAAGGGTACCTTTGTTTGTTGTATTCGAGCATTTCTTCGCGGGTCATGTCGCGGGATTCGATGTACGAGAGGTCTTCGCGCTGTGAGAGCGGGAGTGAGTGAGGGACGGGGAGAGCGTTTGGTTTTAGCACGTTACGAGGGTGATACGCATAGTTATATTGGTTGCTGTGATTTTAATTGTTTGATTGATTGATCAAGAGAATCGAGCGGAGGGGACGGACACGATGTTGGAAGATTGAATCGTCACAATGCCGACCTTGCTTGCTCGATGATTCGGCCATAATCTAACCCATAATCCACCCCTCCTCCACCCTCCCACCCGCAACACATTAACATCAACAACTACTTACTCCTCCCTTAACCGTAACTAACCTTAGTCCCCCCCTTCGCTCCACGTGCATTCAGAATGAAGTTCGTTGTTTTCGCCAGCTTTGCATTCGAGATTTTTGGCGAAGCCGGGACATTGATACGGGATGATAGAGGCGTTAAAAACGAAGCCGTAGGTTGGAGGACGAGAAGGAAAGCGAGAAGGAAGGAGAATTTCATCATTTAAACGTTTGCTCAATATTTGTGACAAAATTTTCTGTGAAAACTTTACTATTTCGCGATGTGTGAACCTAACGGCTTAAAAAACCGCCGTCGCGGTAAACGCGATAAATCTACCACCGCTCCATTCGTTCATTCCACAGGATCGAAAGTAGAAGATAATTTAATGAGTAAACCGAGGTACGAGCGAGGGCCGACGATGAGGAATGAAAAGTTTAATACACTGAATATAGTTATTAATCGGGAGATTTGAGGGTAGCACTGTTCGAATCGTGTATGTTCACTTTGACTGTTACGATGTCAATTCTCTACGATGATTTGCCAAATATATTCTCGACAACGCTCCCCCTCCAGTTCCACCTCACTTCCCAAAACCCTAACCCTAAACCCCCTCCTCCCCAGCCTCGAAAACATCTCCCTAATGTCGATCCTCCCCATCCTCGGTACCCTCCTCGTCCTAACCTGCGCCCTCCTCGCCTACTCCGGTTTCCGTGGTCGCACCACCTGCATCGGTATCGACCTCGGCACAACCTTCTCCGTCGCCGCCGTCCGCTCAGAGGGAGGTGGTATAGGTAGAGTTGAGGTCGTGAATGGGAGGGAGGGGATTGTGCCAAGTGTTGTTTGGTATGGGGAGGAAGGGGTGGTGGTGGGGAGGAAGGCGAGGGAGAAGGTTAAAGTTGATTCGAGGAATGTTATTTATAATGCGAAGAGGTGAGAAACGGGGACGTCGAGTTATAAGGAACGGCGACGAGATGAGAACAACTTTGAAGCGTTCAGGAGAGCGAGACCCTACTCAACAAACAACACTTTAACACAGCTCGCTTGGTTCGCCGCTTCGCTTGACCGCTCCTCGCTTCGCTCATCTCAGATTTATAGGTCGAGACTCAATCTCAAAATCCGAATGGAGAGAATTCGAACTCGTCAAATCCCCCCCCTCCACCCTAAGCCCCTACAGTTTCCTAACCGGTTCTCAAAAAACAATCTCCCCCGAATCCGTCGGCTCCGAAATAGTAAAATTTCTACTGAATATGACGAGTGTATATTTAGGTCATTCACAAATTAAAACTGCGGTTATATCTGTTCCTACGAAGTTCAACCAGAAACAGAGACAGGCGACGGCGGAGGCTTTTAAGATGGCGGGGGTCAAGGTTACGAGGATTTTGGAGGAACCGGAGGCGGCGGCTTTGGCGTATGGGTTGGTTAAGAAAGTTGGTGAGGAAAGGAGAGCGAGTGAGAGGAGCGAACAGCGACGAGATTAACGAATGAACATTTTATGCTAGCGAAGAGAGGAACGGCGATGATTATGAAAACGACGTAAATAGAATCGAAGAGCGAAAAAAAGCGAAGGCGCTATGCAACTCGTCCTGCTCCTCGTATTAACGAACTTACATATTCTATACTGACTCGTCGCTTCGCTTCTCGCTACGCTAATGCTCCTCGTTCGTTGCAGGTGTAAATTTTATTTTAGTCTATGATTTCGGTGGAGGGACTTTGGATGTGAGCGTGCTGCATGTTAGTGAAGGGTATGTGGAGGTTATGGGGAGCGAGGGGGATGAATTTTTGGGGGGGAGTGATTTTGATAGGGTTATTATGGAGAAAGTAAGATGCAGGAGGACGAAGCCCGGCGAGGAGCGAAGCGACGATTGTGATCGTAATGAGTCTCTATGAGGAGTGACGTGGCGTTAGTAATTTCAGTCTAAACGCACAAGCTGCCTTCACCCCCACCCAATTTTGACGAGTTACTGCGAGGAGCGAAGCGACGAGTAAAGTAGAGAACGCGTTGTCTATGAACTAGGACTCATGGTATATGAATAATTCGATCGCATAGTCTACTTTACTCGTCGCTTCGCTCCTCGGTTTCGTCCTCTTTCATCGTTACACAATTCTAACTCGTCAACTTCAATCCTCATGCTCCTCGCTTCGCTCGTCGCAGTTGGTGGTGGATTTAGAGGAAGTGAATGGGTTGGTTAGGAACAATAATTGTCAGAGTGTGGAGGGGGAGGAGGTTGTGATGTGTACGGTTGATGATTTGTATGTTATTGGTGAAGGTGAGATGGGGTCACTCCGCTCCTTGTTTTCGCTATCTCCACCACTAACACGCTCGCTGCGCTCGCGCTCGTTCAGGTTTGAAGATTGAAATATCTAATATCTACGAAAACAAAAACGCAGTAGCAAAAGCGGAATGCGTCACTTACGACTCCGACTGCAACCCCACCACCATCTCTCTCTCCCTCACTCGAAAAGAGTACGACACCATAACAGAACCTTTATTCGATCGCGCCGCCACGCCGATTCATGATGTTCTGGAGAAGCTAGAGCTCAACCCAGAGGACATCGACGAGGTTGTCATGGTTGGAGGAACATCAAGAATGCCGAAGGTCAGAGAAATCGTCAAGAGAGAGCTGAAAAAGGAGAGGCTGAACGTGGAGATTGATCCGGACGTTACGGTCGCTTTTGGATGCGCGGAGGTTATTGATTAGTAGAAAAATGATTGTTGAAAACGGATTGTTTGTTATTATAAATGATATGGGTTGGGAAGATTTATTGTTTTTGTGGGCGTTTTCAGTTTCAGGTTTTCAACCGTCATTACGAATAGCCGTTCTACAATAAACACGTAGCCAAAACTGTTGTAACCTTAGTACTTTCCGAGCACGTACCTTTGAGTGTGAAGCGATGAGTTAGTGGTATGATATCGACTTGGATTTATTTATCTCGTCGCTTCGCTCCTCAGATCGCTTCGCTCGCCACTCCTCCCACTCACGTTGAAAACCACTTGAAGGTAATCATGTACTTAGCCATAATCCACGCATCGCTAAGCCCGCTGCCAGTGTTAGCGCAATCCCCTTCTAAAAGCATCACCTCCCCCCCGCCCTCGATCTTCTTGAAGTTCGACGCGACCATCTTCATCGTCGGCTTCCACTGGGGTCGGCCCATTGCTCCACCTAAATTCGAGGGGTTGCTGTCAACTGTCCAGCGGTAGACTAAAGTATTGGTCTCTTTGTGAATGCAGATAGCTCCAGGCTGGACGGCTCCGTGAGGGTAGTGCCCTCCATTCCCCAGCTTCGGGTGCTTCTTGTTCCCCTTGAAGCCGCCGTACTTGTTGGCGAGGGGGGAATTCGGGCCTACGATCTCGAGCAACGGGGCGTGCGTATCGTGGATGTGAACGGCCATGGAGTTGTCCTGCAGTCCGAGGAATGTCCACTAAAGTAAAGTATGGGTGTTAGTTTCTATGTGGTTGTCCTCATCCTTCGCTACATCTCTCACCTCAGCAGGCATACCCCAACCCTCCTTCGCTAAATCTGCATCCGCTTGCGTTTCACTAGTCAGAAATAAAACCGACATACCTTCTGGGATAGCAATGCGCCCTGCCGCCAGCTGCTTCGCGTGATCCCGGCAGAAGGGTCACCAACGGCCTCGGTATGTAATTAGAAGTAGCCCAAGAGAAGATTCACTTATCAGCTTTTGTAGCAGTTTCGCGCCGGGGGCAGGGTCTACCACCAGCTCAGGGCGCACTGATTTTTCTGAAATTGAGCCTCCAGGGTTAGATGAGTTGTCAACCATCGTAATAATGGAGAAATTGAAGGGTTAAAGTAGTTCGAGAAGTCTATGTTTTTTTGGCGATCTTTTCACTTTCAGGGAATTTGTTCTGAGGTATTTTAAACGTCGCTAACATTCAACAACAATAACCTCAACCCCCATTCCATTCCTAAGTAGACAACTCAACCCCACCCTCCCACCCCCTTCTCCAGGCTAACCTTCCCAAGACCTCCTCCTCCCGAAAACAAGACTTACAAGCTTTATCCATGTCTCATGAATCAGGAAGATCGAGCTCCCCCGGCCCGCCTCCCCTAGTTCGCCGCCGATCTTTCGCCGCGAACATCGCGCCCCTCGGATCCCCTGGCGTGGCAAGCGTGAGGAGCGCTCCGGCTAATATTCATTTCGCACCGGGCAGTCCGGGAGGTGAGAAGGGGAGCGAGCATGATTGGAATTATCCACAGAACTTTATAACTATAATAGGTAGCTGTCTAATTTAACACAATCCTTTCGATTCGCAGCAAGCTCTGTAAAGTCACATGTGTCGCAGCTGAGCAACGCGTCGTCCTCGACCTCCATAGCAGGGTCTGTTTCCATCAGCAATATTCTCGCATTGGTAAGAGTGAAAGAAGCGAAGAGAACAAACAGAAATATAAAAAAACACATCAATTAAATAAACTAACTAACTCGTCGCTTCGCTCCTCGTCAGACGATTTGCCCTATCTGCTTCCTCCCCCCCCTAAACCCGCAGGCCCTGATTACCCCCTGCGGGCACACCTTCTGCAGCTCGTGCTTGAACAAGTGGGCCGACCACGGGCCTGGAGGCAGGGACTACGTGAAGTGCCCTAGTTGCAGGAAATCGTTCAGGAAGGCAAACTTGACAAGGAACATCATGGTGAGCAAGGGTTTAGTAGTAGCGAAGATCGGCGAGCGAAGCGAGCCGAGGAGCGAAGCGACGAGTTAAATTATAATGTTCTTGATGCAAGGAGCAAAAGCTCATACGTTCTTCGCTCCTCGTTATCATCGCTTCGCTCCTCGTTTTCGTCGTTTCGCACCTTTTCGCTCTATTCTAACTCTCCGTCCAATCTACGCCCACTTTGCGCAGATCGAAAACCTATTGGAACAAGTCCTCGGACTCGAGACAAACGACTCGGCGGAGGATCAATATCCTCCTCCCGTAGCCCACCCTCCTTCAACCTACTTGCCGGTCCCCGCCGGCAGATCCAACCCCCCTCCACCCCCCCTTCCCGCAACGGC
>BLQM01000292.1:0-16021 GCA_012489335.1 Triparma laevis f. inornata
CCATAACCATAACCATAACCATAACCATAACCATAACCCCAAATATTGCATTCAATGAACAAAGTTTTACTCTTTTACAACTTAATTCTTAACTCTGTTTTGGGAAATTTGATTTTGCCTGCCCCACTACTGTTGGCTTTCCAGTAACATCATCTTCACCACCGCCCCCACCTCCCCCAACATACGAACTCTCGTCCAAGATCCTTGCCCACTCCTGTCCCTCTAACTTCTCCCTCTCGTTCACAATGACGCTCAGCTGCTCGAACTTATCGGTCAACTCCTCCGCCCTTCTTCTTTCCTCTGCCAGCTCTGCCTCCATTACCGCTTTCTCCTCCTTCAACTTCTTGTCTGCCGCCAACACCTCCTCGGCCCGAATTCCTTCCTCGACTTGTGCCACGGCGCACAGCAGCACCTCGGTGACGGTCGTCTTCACCTCCAAATCTTGGATACTGGCCCTCATGTCTTGTCTAATTTTTTCGTTCGCCTCGTTCTCCAGCCTGCGCTCTTCTGCTATTTCTGCCTGCATCTTCTCCGTCAATACAACCAATTGGGCCTTGTGCTTCTCCTCCATCTTCTCCATGTTCTCCTCGAACGTATGCTTCATCAGTCTCTCCCTCTCCTCCTCCTTGGCGACGAGCTTAGCCTCGCTCTCCCTCACGTAATCCTGGAAGAATGTCTTCATGGCGTGCTCGGCCTCCGCCTTCTCCTCCTTCTCGATCGCTCCCACGACCATGTCCACGCCAGTGGTCATGAGGTTGTTTATGCCGATCTTGTCGTCGACGTCACCAATGTCCACCTTAAGGCCGGCAATCTGTGTCTTGCTCTTGACTGCGTCCTCGCGAACCATGTCAAAGCTGAGGCTGAGTGAGTCGTCATAAGCGTGGGTTAGAATTCTGTGTTGTTATGTGTTATCTACACTCCCCACTCACCTGGTCGTGTTGGTCAACTCCGTCACGTTCAGCTTGTTGATCACGGCGAGCTCCTTGATCTCCTTGACGTTGTCCTCCGTGATGTCACACCTCTTGCTCACTGCTGTCTCCAGCGTCGCGACTTGTTCTGTGGTCTCTGTGTGCGCCTTGATCACGCGCTTCCTGACGTCGTCGATCTCGCCCTCGACACGATCCTCGACCACGGTCACGCGCTCCACAATGGCGTCCTCCTTCTGCACCCTCTGGTTGTGCTCTGCCTCTTCCTTCTGGCGAATCATGCTCAAATCGTTGTGTATGCTATTGTTGACGTTCTCCTGCTCGTTCTGGCGGGCGGCGACTGCCTCCTCCACCACTGTGATCTTCCCTTCGATGACCTTCATCATGCTGACCTCCAAGCTGTTGACGCGGTTGGCCAGCGCATCGACTGCCATCCTGCGACGAGCGTAGCGAGTCGCATGAAGAATTGAGTAAACGAGTTAGAATTGGGTGGGGTTAAAGGCGGCTTATGCGTTTATTAGACTAAAGCGAATAGCGCAGATGAATTGCGATCGCAATTGTTGTATTCCCAGCTCGTCGTTTTGCTCCTCGCTATGTCTCACCTGCTTTCGCTGCTCACGCTGTCGACACTCGTTAAACAGTCTCCCACGATCTCCCTCACCCTCCCCTCCAAAGAGGAGAAGTTGCTCTGGCGCGACTGAATTTCTGCGCGCAGGACCTCCTCCAGCGCGGCGCGCGTTCGGTCGATCCGCCCGTTCGTCGAGGTCTGCGTCTCGAAAACGTCCTTCTCCAAGGAGGCCATCAGCCTCTTGATTTCTTCCTGCTGGCGCATGCTCTGGTTGGCCATCTCGTTCTCCTCGGCCTTGAACATGAGCAGCTGGTCATTCACGTCCACTCGGAAGGCCGACAGCGTCTGCTTCGTGTTCTCATTGGCCGCGTTGATCTTGAGCGACAGCTCCGAGTTGAGGGCTTGTCGGGAAGTGGCCTCTGCAACGAGCGGAGGAGCGAAGCGACGACAAGTTAGTTTAGAATATTCTTAATGCGAGGAGCAAAGCGAAGAGGCCGAGCGAAGTGAGGATGTGTAGACGGACTTCACGATCGTCGTTTCGCTCCTCGCTCCTTCGTACCTTCTCCCAAGTTCTTGGCCACGGTGCGTATCTCATCGCCAAGCAGGTTCCTGCTCCTTTCACTGTCGTTCCTGACGCCGTCGACCGTCCCCCTTATCTGCTCCTCTAAAGCCATCATTCTGCCGTCGACGTTTTTGATGACGCCTCCAAGACGATCCGAAACTGCGCCGCGTATTTCGTCCATGGCGCCGGTCAGGTTGTCCACCGCGTTCTTGCGGACCTTCCGCTCCTCGGCGACGCTGCCCGCCAAGTTCTGCACGTCCCGTCCGAACGCGGAAATCGCGTTCTCGTATGTGTTCAACGTAGCGTCCAAGTTCACGAGCTGCGACGAGCGTAGCGAGTCGTATGAGGAATGATGTTAACGATTTAGAATAACGTTGCAGTTGATATTGGCGTCGATATCTAGATTGGAGCTACTAGCGCAGTCGAATAGCTAACGGAATCTACGCATTCCCTGCTCGTCGCTTCGCTCCTCGCAGTTCCTCACCTTGCCTCCGTGGGCCTTGTTCGTGCGGTCCAGCATGTCCTCTGCGCTCTTCAATCGCTTCTCCACCCCGGTCAAGATGCCGCCCATTTCGCTGATCTCGGCCCGGCCGTTGCCTCGGTCCTTCTCGACGCTCTCTCCGAGCCTCACGAGCTCGTTGAAGAGGACCTGGTTCTTCTTCTGCATGCTGTCCCTGCGACGACGCGTAGCGAGTCGCGTGAACGATTGACGATAACGACGTTAGAATTGGGTGGTGCGCCATGGTAACGTCAAATACTAGCGGTACATTCATTCTCAGCTCGTCCTCTCAGATTCTCACCTGAACTCTGACTCCTCCGCGAGTCTGGCGTGGAACTCTCTCCTGAACTGCGAGACGTCGTTGTCGATGCTCTTCAGCATGGGCTGAGAGCCCTTTAGCTCGTCCACCTCGAGCCTCAGCGAGTCCAGCTGCATGCTGCTCTTGTCAAAGTCCTTGCCTAGTTCGACGAGGGAATTTACCTTTGTGTTTTGCTCGAAGAGCTGCAAACCGAGTTTGTTAACTTCGACGTGAGCCTGGTTGGCGTTGGTGGCAGCCTCGTTCATGACCGTCGTGTTGGACTCGAATTGCTGCTTTAGCGAGGCCATCTGCTCCATGGTGGGGAACGACGCCAGCTTCATGTTCACCGAAGCCTGGTTGTTGGTGAGGGACGATAGGTCCTGTGGGGGGGGTTTGGGGGGGAAAGTTGGGGGGACGTTACGGTGCGGTTAGTATGGAATGGGGTGGGGTGGAATAGAACAGCAGAACTGCACTGCTCGGTGGGTCTTTGCTTACCTTGGAGAGCTTCGAAAGGTCGTTTTCCGACTCTGATATTCGCTGGGACATGGAAGTGACGATCTGCAGCATTCTGGAACTTCCAGAGTCGGAGCTCGGAGGCTGCGAGGAACCCGAGGAGATGGTGATGTTGCTCTGGATCGGTCGGTCGGGCTTGACGCCGTAGTTGTTGGGCTGCCTGCGGTCCCTCTCGCGCTGGTTGGGGTTGGGGTTCAGCTGCTGGTTCATGGTGGGTTGTTGCATGGGTTGTTGGAGAGACGAGGGCTGTTGGGGAGGGTTCGGAGGATTATACGGGTTCGCGCGCGGACTGATCTGCGGGAACATCGGGGGATATGCTGGGGTTTGAGCCGCTAAAGCTTCTCTGTTGTTGTTCCTGCGTTCATTGGCCTTGTCATTTAACTGTTTCTGTGCATTTTGGTACTGCTGAGCGACAGCCGCTTGTCGTGCTGCTAGGCCGTCTATCGACGCTCGCTTCTGTTGGTTGTACTGTCCGTAGGGATTCCCTCCAAATACGCCCCGCATGGCGTCGCCGTTGTACATCTGTCCTCGTAAAATTCTTCTTTCAGACATTACCAGTATGGGCTGTTTTTTTTAACGTGTTTCCCAGAGCAGGTAGAAGTTGTAGGCGCCTGGCAAACCTTAGGAGCGACGAGCGCAAAATATGATACTGCTCGCCTTCGGTGACTCCCTCACTGCAGGCATGACCAACGGCTCGAAGGATTACCCTCCCGCAGGATTTATTTCCAAGCTCCTTGGTGAAAAGTACATTGTCATGCAGCAAGGAATTGGTGAGTGAAAATCTCAGAGCCTGTAGCGAGCACACAGCCAATATCTAACTTCATACTACGTTCCCCTAATATTATTGTAGGCGGAGACCTGCTGGAGGACATGCCGCGGAGGCTTGAAGGAACGCTGAAGGAGCAGGCCGCCAAGCACAGGGGAAAGGTGGACATGTGTATTTTCTGGGGCGGCACCAACGATATCCGCTGCGGCAGGAGCGCAAACGACGCATTCAAATTCTTTCAATCGGCTATCGAAACTTGCAAGATCAATGAGTGCAAGGTGGTGGTGTTGACAGTTCCGGAGATGTCGTTTGAGACTGCTGGTTCAGGATCCATCGGCGCCAACAGGCGAGCTTTCAACGATCTTGTGATTGCGAATGCAGAGGAGGAGGGGTATACATTGGTGGATGTTGCTTCTGCGATCCCGTATCTCTCCTTGTCAGAGGAAGATCAGAAGAAGTGGTACTGCGATGGCTTACATTTTACTAGAAATGGGTATAGTAAAGTGGCGACAATGGTGGTCGAGGTGATCAAGGCGAGGCGGAAAAAGAAGCGGACAGCGGCGGGAGAGGTGGCAGAAGCAACAGAAGTGAAAGAAAAAATAGAAACAGCAACATCAATAATAGAAACAACAATGACATGAACCTTTAATGATATGAATAACGACGATATTATTTTATTCTCTACTATACTATTTTCTAAGCTAAGATCGGAGCAAAAACCCAAACAAAACCTTCACCCGAAGCAACAAGAGCCAGTGGCTGAAAATCGCCCTCATCCTCTCCACAAGCCCCTTTCTTTTGTCCTCTAAAATCGCTTTTAGCTTTCCACTGCTGGCCCACTTGGCGCACACCTCCAAGTTGCTGTTCTTGTCCTGGCCGAGAGCGTGGTCGATGTGGCGGAGACAGTCGTTCATCTTGAGGAGCAGTGGCAGCTCCCTCGGCACGTCCTCCAGAAGCTTCAGGATCTCGCCCATGAACCGCACCGCGTATCCCCGAAGCATGGCTGCGTCCGCGCTCTCGTCAAGGCCCTTCTTGCGGTCCTCCCTCTTTTTCTTCCGCATGTCCTTCCGCTCCTTCCGCTCCTTGTCGGCCTCCTTCGAACCGCCCAGGCCCAACAAGCCGGACCTGCGCCTATCCAAAACCTCGTCGAAGGGCCGCGCGGTGATCATGGCGGCCAGCAAAGGGAACATCTTCCCCACGTTCATCTTCGCGCACGTAACCTTCATGAGAGGAATGTCTGCCGTAACCGTTGAAACCCAAAAATCGCAGTACGTCACTCGGAAGTCGATTGGCAAAGTCTTGTACAACCCGTGGTCCACGAGCACGACCGTTGGCTTTCCGTTCTTTCCTTTTCGCAGCATGACGTTGGCGGGGTGAGGATCGCAGTGGACGAAGCCTGCCGAGGACGAAGTCAGAGGCGTGGACGAAGTCCGAGGAGCGAAACTCCTCGTTAGTTTAGATAAACCCTCGTCGCTTCGCTCCTCGCAGTCACTCACCAGTGCTGAAGACTTGGTAGCAAAACACTTCAGAAATCAGCTCCGCACAGTCCGCCTTGTTCAAATCGTTCCTCTCAATCTGCTTCAAATCGGTGGAGCAAAAGCCCTCCTCGAAGCTCATGCATAGGACCCTCTCTGAAGAGAACTCGCCCAGTACCTCAGGAACAACGACCCTGCTCCCGAACTTCCCCTCCAAAAGCTCCTTCGCCTTGCGTCCGTTCTCCGCCTCGTTAACGAAATCCAACTCCTTGTAAAGCTGCGGCGCGATTTCTTCCACCAACCAACCGAACTTGAACTCTACGAAATTTCGCTCAACGAAGCGCACGATTTTGGTCAGAGCGAAGATGTCGCCGTGGCCGGTTCTTTTGACGGAGGGGTGCTGGACCTTGAGGGCTGCGACGAGGGTAGCGAGTCGCATGAATATTGGCGATAAATGAGTTAGAATTACGTTGCCGTGATATTGGCGTCGATATCTAGATTGGAGCTACAGCGCAGTCGAATAATGTACGGAATTAGTGCATTCCCAGCTCGTCGCTTCGCTCCTCGCAGTTCCTCACCTATTTTCCTCCCTGATTCTTTCAAAGTTGCGACGTGGACTTGGGCTAGGCTGGCTGAGGCCAACGGTTCCGTCTCGAAATTGCTAAATAGTTCTCCAGGTGCTGCGCCCAACTCCGCCTCAATTAAGCCCTTCACGCGATCGAATTCCGAGACCGGATTGTCATTGTACAACACTCTCATCTCCTCAATGAACTCCTGCGGCAACAGGTAATCTAAATTCGCCAAATGCTGCCCGACCTTGATGTAGCAGCCTCCGTTGAGTCTGCAGAGGTCGACGATGTGCTTGGCCGCCTTTCTGTTTTTGTTGTTTTCAGCGCCGGATTCTCGAAGCTCTGACTCGGCTTCGGCCAACCCTTGCGAGGCTGCGTAAACTCGCTGCCGTAGCTCTTCTGTTAGTTCTTTTGACTTCACGCTTTGGCTCTCTGAGCTTCCGTCCCCCGTGTACTCTTTCTGTGCTTTTTTCAGGCGTTCGCTGCACAGATTGACCTTCGCTTCGGACTCGGAGTCCGGCAGGAGTTTGTAGGTGTAGGCGACCTGTGGAGAGGGGGGACAAAAAATTGGAGTTAGAGGCGGAGTTGGAGCTTGTCCATTAATCTTGTGTTCTTTAATGTGGTGTCCTCACCTTGCCCGCAGTTTTGATCAATCTGGCGGCCCTAAGGCAGAATTCGGCGCCCTGATACAGGCTCAGTGTTGGCTGCACACGAACATGGCGTGTGTGTGAATTTTCTCTTTCAAACGGCTGGTTCTCACACAGCGACGGGTAGTTGTCGTGTAGGGAGAGTAGACCCACGGTTGATAGAGAAATTGTGGCTCTGAAGGCGGCATTTTGAGGGAGCATTGTTATCAGGAGAAAGATAATTCTACCTGTGAAATCTTTTCCCAATCACCGTATTCGACACTCTACGTCCATACTTGGAACTAAGTGGGTTACAGCATTACAATACTAGTCCATCCCAAACAGTGAACAAACCCCACCCCAAGCCGTCCCCATTTCCGCTCAAAAAACAAAGAAAGCCAGACGTCCATCCCCAATATCCATCGTCATGCATCCGCAGCGTCGCAACTCTCTCACCGCGTCGGACTTCCAGTTCTTACGGCATGCTAGGTGAGTTCTAATCGGGAACTGTGGCATGGCGTGTTATAAACCTGTGCCGTTCATTCCTTTAATGTTATTTTATGTTAATAACAACCCTATCTAACTGTTCGTACCCCCTACCCGCAGTCACGTCGCCGAAATGCACGACGACCACGGCTTCGATGACGACAACTTCTACAACGAGGTGGAGTGTTTCAACAACGACATGGACCTCTTCAGCCACGAGTCCGACCCGTATGGGTCCGGCCACGACAGCAGCAGCGTGGATACCACTGGTTCCCTGCCTCCTAGCCAGGGAGCAGGAGGGGACGTTACGCCTCCGAAGGCTCCCGAGAGGAAGAAGGACGCCGCCGCCTCCATCTCCGGGCTCAACTTTCGAGTCAAGGCCAAGAAATTTTTAAGTAAGAACAGCCAGAGCAAGCTCTTGGGGGGGTAACAAGTCGAGGAGCATGTACGAGAAGAGGTGAGCCGAGGACGAAGCCCGGAGCGAAGCGACGGCTCGAGCGACGAGACACTAAGAACAGTGTATACTAACTCCCACCTCACCTCCTCCCCCCCCTCCGCTCGCCGCTCTTCGCAGGCACCACAACTCCGGGCTGGTCTGGCACGCTCAGGCCGTCTGCAACGACTACTTTGATCTGAAGAACTGCACGCAGGAGGGGCAGCTCAAGCAGCGTCGCCCGGTGCCCATCATCCGCGCGAGCCAGTTCTTCGCGGATTTGGAGTACACCGGTGGCAAGTGGATCCACAGGGCCCCTCTGAACGGCTGGCCCGGGCTGACCGACTTAGAGGTCGTGAGGTGGGAACGCATTGATTCCGTTTGCAATTCGGCTGCGCTAGTAGCTCCAATCTCAACGTTGGCATCGCTTTATTCGCTACTCGTCTACCTCTAACACAGCTTGCTTCGCTCACCGCTCATCGCAGCATCACGGGAAAGGTGAAATCCATGGCCAACTTCCGCATCAGGCGCTACTGGAACAACGACACCGATCAGGGGACGCGACCGTCATTCCCAGAGAACTTGAGGAGCTGCAGGATCACTTTAGCTGCGCCGAAATTTAGTTTGGATGGCTGGACGCCGGATTCTCCGGGCCACGTTTGGTGGTTCAACCAGTTCAACGAGACGTGTTTCCACGGCAAGAACATCATTGACAACTTTAGATCGCTAGAGGCCAAGGAGGGGATTATTGAAGCCACGCAGGTGCACCACTTTGCGCACCGCTACGCCAAGGCCAAGGAGGGCGTCAAGGACAGGGTCGTCTACCACTCCGCTATCTTGCTGGAGTGGAGCCACGCAAAGCACTGCACCGTCTTCGAGCTCGCCTTTTTGAACGGGGTAGGCGGGTGGGGGGCAGGTCGAACTGGCAGGAGGACAGCACGAGCGGACACCCGGCGCTGCTCAAGAACTTCCCCGCGTACATGATCGCCCCGTGGAACAGTAGTTTGGCGGAGCTTCGAATCGTCGACGTTCCATACAAGAACTGGGACGAATTTTCCGTTTACTTAGCTGACCATGAGGGGCCCAAGGGCAAGAGCGACCACAGGTTCTTCGACGTCACCAAGATCGGCAGCGCCCCAGTAACTCTTGCGTGCAAGACGGCGCCTAGTATAGCAACTTATTTGTGCAACTACATTAGGCACAATAGAGAGTACCACGAGGAGAGCCGCAACTGCCAGACGTTCGCGGCGGACTGGTATAGGTTGCTGAGTGGCGACACCCACGTCAAACCGTTTCACCCGCTCTGTCAGATACTTTACCATCACCATGAGGAGTGGTTCATGTATGATCCTCCGGAAGAGAAATAGGTGTTGATGGGGATGGGGGTGTAATTAAACAGGAGGATGGAATTACTTTATGTATTAAAGGGCGACCTTTTTTAGCGTTTGCGCGGGTCCTTTATACACATTCCTTATACACTAAAGAGCGTTCAAAAATTCGGCGGCCCAATAGATTTTTTGGTGGGGATGTATCTGAATGACGTTAGGGTTTCAGTCTCCTAATAATTTATAGGAGTTTGGCAAGAGTAAGAAGAGCCAAGTGTATTAATTTTAGTTGCGTTCGCGATCGTTCAGGTACTTTGTTGTCTTCCCCCCGAAATCATTTTTTGGATTTTGTAACTGTTGCCAGAGGTTTTGTTAAAATTAATGTTACTATTTGGAAACTGCTTGTTTTACTCCTTCATCTAAAGAATCGAATTTCCGAAGGCTTTGGACACTTCCTTTTTCGCTTGGAACGTGTCGCCCAGGAAGGAGCGGTCAAATTTGTTGAAGGAGTAGGCGTCGTCGGCTTGAGCCCCCCGAAATCCAAAATTTACCTCATATCAAAATCGTATATTTATTTTCCAGTTTCAAGGCTATTCTTGGTTATATTCGGAATTTTAGGTTCCCTGAGTGATTGGTTCAAGACTACAATTTTTCAAAAAAATGAATTTGAGAAATAAGAATCAGTGTTACTGGGTTTAATTTGTTCATTCTTGGTAGTATTAGTCCCTTAAGGCCAGTTTAAATCCGAATATGATATTTATAGAGTAAATACACTACAAGAAGGAGAAAATTCGTTTTAAAATACAATGAATATGAGGTTTTCTGAAAAAGATTACTAATTAAATCGTGTATTCAGGCGTATAAAAGGGCCAACTAATACCAAAATTGAATCTGAAAATAACCAGAAGGTTTGATGTTGTTCCAGCAATTTGACTAAAATTGATTTTCGATCAAATCTTGCGTTCTCGAATAGATCGTAGCCCACACGAATAATCTTGACGAAAATCTACGTCATTTAAGACAGTCCTGAGTTTCTACTGACTTCTAGCGGCCCAAGTGTTCTAGAATCATACAGTAATCCTGATCAGGATCTCATATACTCTTCTTCTCTACTTCCTCCATCCACCCCCCTCCTCGTCCCCGCATCCCTGCCCGCCCCCACCACTAAAATGAAACAATTACCTCCTCAAGAAAGCTCGAAGAGCGAATCCGACGACAGCGGGGGGGACAAGGATGCAGGTCGAGAGAAGGTGGAGGATCAGGTTGTTACCCTGTTACACAGCCAAACCCTCCGACGTAGTCGACGACGCTTGAACCTTCGTCCTCGTCTAATTCTGTCCCCCCTTCCGAACCCAACCTTCTTCCGCTCTCAACCAAACCACCGTCACCTCCTTCCCCTCCTCCTTCACCTCCTCCTCCTCCGTCTTCCTCCTCCGCCACACCCACACCCAAACCCAAACCTACAAAACAGGGGGTTTTGCGACCACAACTCTTGTCGCGGTTTCTATTGCAGCAGCGGTGGCGTTGGATGAATGTTAGAGATCGTTATATATCTCCCTGCTTCCATTCACGCTTCTTCTGTACCTAGCAACATTTTTTTCTCAGTCGAGGAGGAACAGTCCAAAGGATATGCGTAAGATTTATCTGCATTTTGCAATCTTTGCTTATGGAGGCAAAGCGGCCGGATTCACTTATACATTTAGGCTAGGGGGGCTTGGCTTAGCTGCTCCTCATATCATCTTCCCTGTGGCGTGGACGCTTACACTATTCTTTGCGCTCAAGAAGCGAAAGTTAATTGCTCGATTGCCTGATAAAGATCTTGAATCATTCCTGATCAACACACTCTTCAAGGGCAGCGTTCAAACGCTGTTTTCCATACTCTTCCTTTTCTTCAAGACATCCAAATGCGTGTACGAATTAGGATCTTTGCAAGAATGTAAAAATACCTCCTTGTGTGCAATGTGAGTAAAAGATAACTCAACCTGTTCAACTATTCCGATTCTAACCCTGCTTGCAACCACACAGGTTTATTTCGACGTACCTCATGGCTTGGTGGCCGACGACGTCAGTTAGAGGAAGCGTAAGGAGCGAATGGCGAAAGGACTTGACCTTGTCGATTCAACAAGTCGCAGCCATGGAAAACATCTCACTTCGACGTGGGTTAGCAGGATTCTTCACAATTGTGACGGGAGTCTGTGGTATCTTCCTCTTTACCATGATAAATGCCAATGAAATGGATTTTGAAACCGCCAAAGTTATTGGATATACTGGAACCCTTTGCAAGTCTTGGAGTTGCACTTTCCGAGTTTTATTCAGTCTCAAAAGCACAATACCGTAGGATTGAAGACTCTGAAAGTGGCGTGGTCGAAGATGTTCATACAGAAGATGACGAAGGCAAGGAGGAAGCTGTCAAAGAGTGCTCATGGATTTTCCTATCGTTAGCTTTTTTCTGACATCATTCACACAGCTTTCAGCATAGTTTACGCGGTGACATTATTGGATAAATAGTGGATCTGGAACGATATAAGTAACGTAAATTTCACCATTTCATACTTGTTTTCGGTTGTTCTAAAGCCCAAGCGATCAGACGGCAAATATAGATGTTTCCTCTATTTTCACTTCATCTCATTCCCAATTCTTGGCGAGACAGCTCTTGCGGTTAGCTACTTCCGAGCAGGAATATTGTCCAGTGCATGCTTCGCAGTCTTTAGATTGCCATGTTGGTGCTTCGCATTATGGCTAGGATTGAAGCTTCGAGAATCAGCAGCGAGGCTTCCACCGCAGGAATTATCAGAGTTCCTCTGCCAGACGTTTTTTAGTGAAGGGCTCGGCGGCGATTGGGCCTATGTTTTTCTTCGCATTTGAGGTGATTTTCTGCTTCATTGACCACAACTTGATTGGCAGTGCAGAAACACCAATTCCTCTGCGCTTTATTTATCAGCTTACCTTGGATTTTTGACCACAATCTCATTGGCTTACAAGACCGCGCCGATGAGCGTTCAAAGGGTCATGGCATGGGAGCTTTCATCAATTGCTACACTAGAGCTGAAATGGTGGCAGCAGCTGCTAGGTGGTCTCATGACAATCACTGCGATTGTATCGTTGTACTTATTGGGCCTTTTTGGGGTTGATGGCGAGAACAAAACGGAAGTGCAATTCATAGGCGGCTTAGGGGCGTCATGTGCAATGTTTGCTGGTTTCATCAATGCAATTATGTCAATCAAAACGAAAAACGAGCACGAACGTCAACGTGAGCGGAATCTCTTGGAAATGAACAACTTAAGATCCGTCAGAGCAATTTTGACAGGCGACTTTCAAGAGTCAATGTTGATTGGAGGACTTGTATAACTAGAAAGAAAAGAAAATAATTTGTAGGATAAACAGCACTTAAATTGTTGTTGTTCTACTCTTACGCGGAGATGCCGGCGTATGCCATCTTCCTCCTGTTGGCCTTCTTGGCGAACTTCTCTAACTTTTTCTTGCTTGGGGCCGCCTCTGCTCCCTTCCATCCGCTGACCTTGCCCTTGAGCACGTCCGGGATGGCCTCCTCGTCGACGGCGTCCTTGAACCTGTAGACCTCCTCGTCGCTGTTGACCGATTTACCGAAGCCGGCGCCGAACCTGGTTCCGAATCCGACTGCTCCGCCGTACTGTGATCCGCCGATCTCGCTCTCCAAGGTCGTGCCAGTGAGCTGGGCGCGCTCCATCAAGAGCTCCATGAGCCTCTTGCGTTCTTGCTCCGCTCCGACCAGCACGGTGGACTTTTTGACCTCCACACCGCCAAAGCCGAGGGCCTCCACGGTTCCCTCTTCAACCCTGTCGTCCTTCCTCTTCTCCTCCTTGACCTCCCACCTCTCCTTTTGTTTGATCAGTTTTTCGATGGTGACAATCTCGCGGTCGATCTTTTCGATCAATTCCGCAAGCATGTTCGCGCCGGAGGCTGCGAGGAGGGGGAGGGGAGGGGGGAGTTACGAGTTAGTATAGAATGCTTTGAATGCAAGTTGCGAGAGCGACACATCCGAGGATGGAGAGCTGTACATCCAAGGAGCGAGAGTGACGCATCCGAGAGCGAGAGCTGTACATCCGAGAAGCGAGAGCTTAATATCCTCGTCGCACTCGCTCCACATCCTCGTCGCTTCGCTTCTCGTTGTCGTCGTTCGCTCCTCACAACTTCGTCGTACCTGCGGTTTTGGTGATCTTCCTGCACGCTTGTCCGAAGAGGAGGGCCGCGGTGGTTTCGGAGCTGTGCTTTCCCTCCTGGGCCGTGCAGACGACGACGCTGGTCTTGCTGTCTCCTCCTAGGCCGGAAGAGAGGAGCAGCGTAAGCTTAGAGTCTCCGTACGGGACGTACTGTGACTTGGACTCGGTGTCGTTCAAAGCTTTGACGCACTGCTTCAGGGCCAGCAGGCCCGTGTTGATGTAGACGGCCTCCCTGAGGCGGTCGGAGAACTGCGACGGGGGAAGTGTTGACGAGCGGCGAGCGAACGACCGGCGAAGCGAGCCGTGTTAGAAATGGGTGGGGCTGAAATCGACGCCGACGTTGAGACTTGAGCGAGGAGCGGCGAGCAGCGACGCCGAGACTGGAGCTACTAGCGGGGCTGATAACGAACGGAGTAACACATTCCCAGCTCGAAAGCGACGCCGACATTGAGACTGTCGTTACTTCGCTCCGCCATTGACACATTCGCAGTTCCTCACCTTGAAACCGGTGGAGAATTCCGTGTTCGGGTTCGAGGCGGGTTCGCCGCCCTCCTCCACTTGGGGCTGGTCGTTGCCGTTGTTTCCCATGGTTTGCTGCTTGAGCTTTTCGATGTGCTTGGAGGTTCCCACGTTGACCTTGGATTTCTTGACTTGCTCGCTTCCTCCGAGATCCGCTAAAAAAAGGCGGCTCTTGCAAGACACACCCGTGTCCAAGTTCTTCTGATCCAAACTGATCATGAATAGGCAGTGGGCGCGGGAACTCCGATCGTTCATGGCGGTGGCGGCCTTGCGCTTTCCCTCCTCTCCGATCCTGCGACGAGCGTAGCGAATCGCATGAAGATTGGTGTTGCGTAATTAGCCGAGTTAAAATTGCATAGCGAAGAAAAAGGCTTGCAAGTTTCCGGAGTACGAGCGCTAATATCGTATTCATAGCGAGGAGCGAAGCGATGAGTTCATAGACAATGCATAGACAACGTGTTCTGTACATTATTCGTCGCTTCGCTCCTCGCAGTAACTCGTCAGAATTACGCAGCGGTGATAGTGCGGAGACCAGCTACAAGCAGCTACTAGCAGCTCGTCGCTTCGCTCCTCGCTGCGGGCTTCGTCCTCGCAGTTCCTCACCTCAAGATGCGCTGGACGTCTGCGAGACAGGTGATGGGGTTCTCTGCGGCGCCGTCAAGGACGAAGCGTTGCGCGGCGACCTTGCTGTGACCGCATGGGGCCCCGCCGTTGAGCAAGTCGTTCACCTGGTTACCGTAGATCTCCACGTAGGACACGCTGAGAGACGAAGTCATGTTAAAGTTGAGCTTCGTCGAGCGGAACTCGAGGGCGTCCAAAACCTCGGCGCAGGCGCGGGGAATGATGCCCCTCATTTGGCGAGAGGTGGCAGGCTTGGTGTGGTCGCCGAAGACCGCGTCGTCGTCGGGCCCGAACATGGTGAAGGTTTTCCCGCTGCCGGTCTGGCCGTACACGAGAATGGTTCCATTGAAGCCATTGATGAAGTCGGCAACGAGGGGGCGGGCGGAGGATTCGTAGGTCGTAGCTTGGGAGGTTTTATCGGGGAGGACGGAGTCGAATTCGAACTGGGACGGGGGGGAGCGAGCGAAGCGAGCTGTGTGTTAGTAGTTGAATAGCGAAAACGAGGAGCGGAGTAACGATTCTCACCTCCCTCAAACCCTTCGTAGGGTCCACCATCATAACCTTACTAGAGAAAGCGTCAACGGAGTGAATCCCTCCAACGAGATTCTCCGCCTCCCTCTTGCTGTTGTTGTTCTCCCCCGAGTTCTGCGAACGAGCGTAGCGAGGAAGACATGAAGATGGGACGTTTACGAGTTAGAATTTAAATCACGACGTTATCCCCTCATCGCGTTTCGCTCCTCTTGCTTTCTCACCTCCTTGTTCTCTCCGGACTCTGCTTTCTTCTCGTCCCACTTCCTTGCGGCGAACCACGCCCCCTCTTTTTTGAGAACGCGAAGAGCAGCGGCGTTGGACTTCAACTTCTTGGACATTTTAATCAGCTGGATTCGCTGGTGGAGGGGGAGAGTGACCACCTGTGGGGTGGGGGCGAGCAGCGAGCGAAGCGAGCCGTGTTAAAATTGTTGAGCCACGTTCCTGTTCCTGTCTGTCATCGTAACTCGTTTTGCTAGTCCCGAGGCATTCGCCGAGAAGCTGGCCCCGTGCCTGCCCCTGTACCCGCCTCCACCTCCGAAAGTCTCGGGGTTATCAGCGAGGAAGAACAGGGAGCGTCTCTTCGTTCGACGGTTCGCCTCACCTTCTCCTCGTCCACGTCGTTCGTCTTGGGTTTCATACGAACCGAAACTTGAATATTGAAGTTCTCCGTCGTAGCCGGTTTCGGCGCGAGCCTCCACAGCGGCAGTTCCTTCTTCCTTTCCTACATCGGGGGAGGGTGGGGTATTACGTGTTAGAAATGATTCGTGATTTGTGAATATATTGCCGAGTGTCACTTTTGACATTCGATTTCCCACCTCCTCCTCCGGATCCTCAACCACCTTAACCTGAAACCACAAATCCCTCCTCTTATACAAATTCAGAAAAACATCTTTATACCTCTCCTCAGCTCTCTTGACGTTAGAGCTGTACAATCCGTGCTCGACGTGTAGCAGATTCAGGTAATGCATGTAAGCTTGGTCGGTGGTGAAGAGAGAGGATAGACGCTTACAGAGGAAGAGGAGATCATAACGAGAGGAGAGAGGGCCGGAGAAATCGAGGATATCGAAGAGGGCTGAAGTGGTGGGGGGGGTGCGTGGGGTAAGAG
>BLQM01000292.1:16136-38472 GCA_012489335.1 Triparma laevis f. inornata
AAGTGGTGGGGGGGGTGCGTGGGGTAAGAGATAGGGAGAGCCTGCCAGAACTACGAAGGCGGCTTCGGCGGAGAGCCTGGCAACGAGTCCCAGGGTTAGGGTTACGGCGGCTACGCCTTCTGCACTGTGGCCGCCCTTCAGATTCTGGACAAGCTGGACATGTGCGACGTGGAGGCCCTCAAGGGCTGGATCGCCCGGCGCCAGATGTCGTTTGAGGGAGGCTTTCAGGGCCGCACCAACAAAATCGTCGACGGCTGCTGTCGACGGCTGCTACAATTTCTGGCAGGGCGGTGCGATGGCCGTGGGCGATGGCCGTGGGCGATGGCCGTGGTGAACGCCGCCGAGAACGGCCTCAACGGCTTCGACAGTGCCGTCAACGAATTCCTACCCGAGGTTGGATCAAACGGCGACGCCGTCGACGTGCCCACGACCTCCGAAGCAACCCCTCGACCGGCGGTCTCATTGTCGTTTTTATGTCGATTTTATGAATGGGGTGAAGCACTGTTTGCATGTTTTACCTTTGTCCTGATCGATTCGAAGCAAATTTACGCACACAGCGTTGAAATTGAAGCAACGAGTGTGAGAATAAGTTAAAGTTGAGACGGAAACATGTTAAAATCAGGGTTATTTGTAGCGTAGCGATGGGAAAAGAATGATCAAATTTGAGTTCGTTATGTCTTACAAGCAACGACCAAGGTAGGTCTGAAAAACTGAAATAAAGACCACGAACGCTAAATCCAGGGGAGATACGTACCAGCGCCCAAAGGGAATTTCCTGAGATTCCGTTCCCCGCGATCGAACTCTTCGAATTTCCCATTTTCAAGGTGATGACATGTACACCCAACCAACTAAACATTTCTTCCCAGTCACTCCACATTTCGCTTCTCCTCTCGCTCCACATCACTGCTACGCCTATGAAACTCATGTCACTTACTTCTATCCTCCTGCTAGCTCCCGCTGCTAGCTTCGCCCCCCGCCTCATCACCCGTGGATTAAAATCCGTCCGCTTTGCGGCCACGTCTTCGGCCTTGGCCGACGCCTCCCTTACCTCGCCCACTGACGATGAATTTGAAGGGTATTCTACGAAAACAGCATTTATGTTTCCAGGTCAAGGTGCACAAGTCGTTGGAATGGCGAAGGGCGTTACTGATGAGGTGAGATTTAAAAAAAAAAGTGTCGAGTTCAAGCGAATGTAGACTCGGCTTCGCTCGGCGCCGGCGATGTCCTTCAGCTTCAAATTCTCCGTAGGCGGTCTCTGCGGGCATGGGCTTGTCAGCAGTCTCACTGCCTTGGCGCTTCGCGGCTCCGCGCCTTCGTCTCCTTGCTGCCCTCTCGTCGCTCCGTTTCCTCGTGCGGGGCGCCGAGAAGTTGGCGCCGACGAGCGACCGGACGAAACGCGAGAACGGGAAGTTGATGCGAGCACATATTAGTAAAAGAGTTTCTAACTATTAAATCAACAGTGCCCTGCCGCGAAGGAACTCTTTACTAAGGCGAGCGCGATTTTGGGGTATGATTTGTTGGAGCGTTGCGTTGAAGGTCCGAAGGAGGTGAGTTTTCTCCGAATTACATTTATCAATTACACGACGTCCGAGACATCGCACTTACGTAAGTCCACGTTTCGCATAACGTCGTCGCAGCTCCTTGACTCGACTGAAGTTAGTCAACCTGCGATTTTCGTTGCTTCAATGGCTGCCGTCGAAAAGTACAAAATGGACGGAGGAGACGTCGAAGCCGCCACCTGCGCCATGGGTCTAAGCCTCGGTGAATACTCCGCCCTCTGTTTCGCCGGTGCTATCGCATTCGAGGATGGAGTTAAGATCACGAAGGCGAGAGGGGAGGCGATGCAGGCGGCAAGTGATGCGGTGGAGAGTGGGATGGTGAGCGTTATTGGACTTGATTCGGAGGCGACCGGGAGGCTTTGTGAGGCTGCGAGTGAGAAGGTGAGAGAGAACATTTACTTCAATCGAAACGCACCCCAATAATTCTAACACAGCTCGTTACGCTCCCCCCCCCCCGTTGCAGAGCGGAGAGAACGTCAAAATCGCCAACTTCCTGTGCTCCGGCAACTACGCCGTCTCCGGCTCCCTCAAAGCCTGCGCCGTCGTCAACGAGATCGCCAAGCCCGACTTCAAGGCCAGGATGACCGTCCCCCTCGCCGTCGCCGGCGCCTTTCACACCGACTTCATGGCCCCGGCCGTTGACCGCCTAGCAGAAGTCCTCAAGGACATTGAAATAAAGAAACCCAGGTGAGAAACTGCGAGGAGCGAAGCGACGAGCTGGAAATGCGATATTTCCGTTCGTAATCCACCTACACTACTAGCTTCAGTCTAGATAACGACACCACAATTATCGCTACGTAATTCTAACACATTAAACCCAATCCGCATGCTCCTCGCTACGCTCGTCGCAGAATTCCAGTCATTTCCAACGTCGACGCCAAACCCCACAGCGATCCCGAAGTCATCAAAAAGGTCCTCGCCACTCAAGTCACCTCCCCCGTCCAGTGGGAGAAGACGATGCAGATCGTTTTGAACGGAGGGTTTGAGGAAGGATTCGAGCTAGGACCGGGAAAGGTCGTCGCTGGTATCATGAAACGCACTGATAAGAAAGCCAAGATGACAAACATTGAGGTTTAAGGGAGAGTTACGAATCTGAGTTACCAATTATTATATTATCGAAGCGATCGTGATACAAAAATCAAATATCTAAAACGGTTTGCGCGTTCAAAAGTTGACTTTAAGACTTCTATTTATTTACTTCTCTAAAGCTTCAACGTAGCCTTCACCTGCACCACATACTTCTGATTCCTCTCATTCGTAATAATAATTTTCGCAGCATTCAACCTCTCCTCCACACCCTCCTCTATAAGAAACTGAGCCGCTGAACCATTCCCTGTAGCCATCGTATTTATGACTTGGCAAGCGTACTCGATTAACGTCTCCTCGCCGGAGGAGTGAGTGTCCATTGCTTTTAGAACGTTGACGATGTTCGACCTGAGCGGAGCGAGACGAGAAGCGACGAGTTAGTATACGTGATAACTTGGCGGGTTTTAAGTGATAACTTTCCTCGCACGTAAGCTCAATTAATTCTCACCTGCTGCTACCGAACGAAGTGGAAGGGTCAGCACTCATCTGGATCTTATTCAGGACGGCAAATAGAACCTCTATCACTGTAACCTCCTCGAGAAACACCTCGAGCACCTTAGCGAACACGTTAGTCTGGTACTGTCCGAGGCACTGTAAGACTTCCGGCGACTTGATGTCCGAGCTCATGCGGAGGATCGCGTCGAGGATCGCCTCGGCTGTCTCCTCGTCGTTGGATTCTGTTACTGCCGAGAGACCAACACAGAGTTTACTAATGCCCGAAGTCCCGGCGAGAGCCTCAGCGGCTTCGATTGCATCATCATCCATTGCGTGTGGGATGAGAATAGGGCAAGTGAAAAATATGGAGAAAGGAAACAAGCCAGGCCATCAACCACATATAATTCTCTTTTCTCTATACGAGTTCAGCCCCTATCACCAACCACATGCACGTTTCATGCATAATGGCGGCCATTTTATTCAACACCTTTATCAATCGAGCTTCTCCACTCCTCTTCTCAACCAGCAACCGATTCACATGCAACGCCCTCCGAGCCCACCGACACGCAACATTCCGAACCTCAACGCTACTAACGTCACTCCCGGAAAATAGCTACAAGGCGTACACGATTGAAGAAGACAAGCTACTGTGGTCGTGTATTAATCTGCCGGTCGAGGAGCAATGCAAGCTTCTGGGTCGAGGGGAGCGATCAATCATCAAGCGACTCAAGGTACGGACGATGAGCTGGGAATACATAATAGATTGCACTTGATTTCGTTCAACTCGTCGCTTCGCCCCTCGCTGACAATGCGTTAATCGGCTCGCTTCGCTCGCCGCTCGTACTAGAAGCAATTTATACTAACTCGTCGCTTCGCTCCTCGCCTCGCACTTCGCTCGCCGCTCACTCGCCGCAGTCCTTAAAGGACGTCAACTCGAACAGTTACAAACGCTTATTTACAACAAACACACAAGATCCACAAATCACACAAGCAAACCCAAAAACAAGGCTCGCTCGCGCCAGCGAAATCCTGCAGCGCATCAAGTTCGACTACTACCTCGCCTCCGAAGACTACAGCGTGATAATAATGGACAGAACCGAAGGCTCCGTGCAGGTTCCCTTCGACGCTGAGAACGACAGCATTTCCGGTTCCGAGCGACAGTTCGTATTCGCGATCCCCGAGCATCGTATTGAGCAGATATTGTTCCGGCGGCGGGTTGTTTGGAATAAGGCGAAGAGGTAACAATCGATCGTGCTCCTCATTTTCTCCACCTCCACCAATTTACTAACACACACGCTCACCCTACACAGGATCGACCTGTTCGGCGACATAGCAACCGTCCAGAACACGTACGATCTGTGGTTAGAAGAAACTGAAAAGAAGGATCGCGAAAAAAAAGAGCTCGCTTCGCACTTTAAAGGGTTCGACGAGCTATTAGAAACCACGGAGAATTTGGATGTTAGAGATTTGGTTAATATTTACGATAAATACATCGACGATATATACGAAGATAATGAAAATAGTGACGACGATAATAGCAATAGCAATAGTAATGACTTGTTCAAGAGACTCATAACCCTGACGTTCGAAGACGACCCAGAGCTTCAAAACCGCTTGCTCACTTCCTTCGACGAAGAGCCCCAAAGCACCAAATCACACGCGTCCATCCCCAGCGCCAAACAGATTCAGCAGAAAATTCTGCCAGAACTGAACGAAGACGACATCGAGGAGTCGTTCGTTAAAGGCGGCGGGGCTGGCGGTCAGAAGGTGAGAAGCTGTGAGGAGCGAAACGAAGAGCTCATAATGCGCCTTTTGCCGTTATAGTAGCGTCAGTCGTTGGTGCCGATTTTGCGCTTCGCATTTCCAACACGTTATCACCAATCTTCACACGACTCGCTTCGCTCGTCGCAGATCAACAAAACCGCCTCAAAAGTAGTCCTAATCCACCGCCCCACTAAAATAACCGTGGCCACGCAGAAGACGCGCTCCCTCCAACAGAACCGCAAGATTGCTAGGAAAATGCTGGCGGAGCAAGTGGACGTGCATTTGAATGGGGAGAAGAGCAAACTCGCCATGAAAGGTTCCGCCAAGTCGAACAAGAAGAGCAAGGCCAAGGCGAAAGCGCGAAGGAACCGAGAGAAAAAGTCCCGAGAAAAGGAAAATGAAAACGAAGAGGAATTTTGAAAGAAAAAAGGAGGCTGCGTTTGAGATTACTTTATTATTATAAGATATATTTCGGTAGATATCAACCTAGCAGGAACCGCCTTGCTCGTCTTTCTCGCTCTATCTCTATGTCTCTATTACCTCTATAATGTTTACGTGCAATGGGGAAACACATACTTCTTGTAAATATCGGGGTTGTTAAACCACTCGTTGTGGCTAACGCCCTCGACGACTCCCAAAACTAAATCGCCCCTCTCGTCCATTGTCTTGAGCCCGAAGGTGTCGTCCGTGTACACGGTCTGGTTCTTCATGTCGACGAAGTTTCCCTCGGTGTCGTAGTAGTCGAAGATGGCAGCCTGCCAGGGCCCAATCCCTCCGTCGTAAGTGACGCCGTCCGCCTGCGAGCCAACGACGAAGACGGCCTTGGAGAGCGACAGGAAGTTGGTCTTGAAGGCTTCCTTCTTGTCGTGGTCAATCAGGTTGTTGTACTTGGGGAGGAAGCTGTTGTCGGACAAGTAGTCCTTGACGTGGTTGGGGTCGGACCACATGTTGGCGACGGAAAGGGTGTCCTGGAAGACGCTCGTGTAAGCGACGTAGTAGATTTCCTCGAGGGTCAGCTTTCCGATGGAGTCGGGGAAGAAGGAGAAGAAGGCTGAGTCGTGTGTTAGTTAGTGGTCAGATAGCGAAATCGAGGTGAACGAATCCGCCTGCTCGACTCGACACTTCGCTCCTCGTGGGGCTTCGTCTCACCTTCGTCGTAGACGCCCATCTGAGGGCCAGCCATGGAAACGAGCGTGTCAATGTTATGCGTGTCGATGTACTCCGTCAGGCAACGGCAGATGAGCGCGCCCTGTGAGTGGCACACGAGGTGATAGCCATCATTGAAGTCGTCCGGGGAGGCGGATACAATGTCGTTGATGGTAGAGGCAATGTGCTCGACCTGGTAGTTCAGCTGGACCCAGCTAGTGGGGGTGCCTTCGAAGACCTTGAGGGCCTGGGCGTTGGTGCCGGGGTGTTCTTCGATTAAGTCGGCTACGAAATTGGTGTACTGTGAGTGGGGGTGGGGGTGGGGGTGAGGAAATGAACAGGAAATGAACAGGAAATGAACAGGTAGGGTGAACAAGAACCTTGTCGGGCAATGACGGTGAGGACACACCTGATTTGCATCTCCATCGATCCCGTGGAGAACAAGCACGGGCTTGTAGGCACTAGCGGATGCTAATAAGGCGGATAAGGTTGCAAGGAGGGCAGAGAACTTCATTTGATCACACTATCACCCTATTGGTTACTGGCCAGATTTCCTAGAATTATTCGATCTGTTTTAACAAGTACCCAGGTTCTCACGATGTCAGGACTAGCAGCAAATGCGGGCCTCCCCACGGACCAGGACAGCGATGAGGTCCTGATGGCCAAAGCCAAGGAGCTACAGGAGCGTGGGAAGGTCAAAGCCAGGTCATTAGAGAAGTATGAGGCGGCTTCCGATTCCCAGAAGCAGAGGCGCATGAAGGGGCTCCACAACTCGTGCGCGCACAGGCTGGGAGGCGGGGGCGCACACAACATTGAGAACATGCAGATGATCATCGGAGATGGGGTTGATTTAGACGCGTTGTACGATAACCCGGAGACGGACACGGGGCCTGCGACGGCCATCTTCATAGGTACGCGGGGAAAGACTCGTTCATTCGTATGTAATTCGTTCTAACTCGTTGTTGATTTCTCACGCGCAGCTTCGCTGTCGGGGCACATCACTGCCGTCAGGTGTTTGATACAGCACGGCGCCAACTTCGAAATTGAATGCTTCGAGGGAGATCGCTGTCTGCACGCCGCCGCGAACTTCGGACACGTGGAAGTCCTGCAGTACCTGATTTCGCAGGGCGCGGATTTCACAGCTGTGAACAGAAACGGGCACACTCCGTGGAAGCGGGCGTTCGAATTGCACACCGAAGAGGGGCGCGCATGTTGTCGATTGATGGAGGATGAGGGGGCTCCCGAGGAGGAGAAGGAGAAGTGTGTGATCATGTGAAGAATGAAATTAGAATTGGTGTTTTATATTTAAAACGATTTTGCATATCAAAGTTTGAGTTTCTTCTTTTTGCTCCTCTCGGCCTCTTTAACCTCGACGCCACTGTTTCCGATGTATTCGTCGCTGCTCATTTCGTGAAGTCGGCTTATCGTCCTGTCCAAACTGAACCTCGTGAAGGTATCCACGGGAACAACGCTTGCGCCGCCCAGCAAATCGCCGTGTTTGTTCAGGGACCGGGGGTCGTAAATCTCCTCGCTATTGTCCCACAACTCTTTGATTGTGTGCTTACTGCTAAAATGCACTCGGACCTTGGCGTCGTAGCAGGCATCGACGAACAGCACGAACCTGAGCGTGAAGTGACGATGTTAGAAAGGTCTCTCTCTCCTCTTCTCTCCTCCTCCTCCTCCTCACACTCACCTCCTCAAACCATCGATGGTCGACCCGCCCTTGTTGAAATTTGGAACGCCATCCACGAAGATCTCGTCGAAAGCTCCCGCAATCATGGCGAACTCGCTGTTCCCCAAAGGCATCTTACTGCTTTCGCACAGCTCCTTGAAGTCGAACTTACAAACTTTCCCCCCTCCAACTTGAACCGTGTTTTCTACTACTATGATCCTGCTTGCTTCCGTGAGCGTGCAGCTTTTAACCATAACCATATTCTCCCCCTTTATCAATTTTGCCCATGCCTCTCCCAACTGCGACGAGCGGAGGCGAGGAGCGGCGAGCGAAGTGAGCGTGTTAGTGATGGAGATAGCGAAACCAGGAGACTGAGACTCCATGGAGCCTCATTTACGACCGTAATTGTCGTATTTCCGGCGAGGAGCGAAGCGACGAGTTCAAAACAACGCGTTCTCTACTTTACGAGGAGCGAAGTAACAAGTTCATAGTCCATGAGTCCTCTTTCATAGACAACGCGTTCTCTACTTTGCGAGGAGCACGTCGCTCCGCCTCATGGTAACTCCCGTAATCCTCCCATTCCCAGCTCGTCGCTTCGCTCCTCGCTGCGCTTCACCTTCTCCACCCCTTCCTCCCCGGCCATGAAAATATCCCCCCCGCTTTCCCGAGTCTTCAATCCTCTATAATCCACCGGACTTTCTTCTAAACTAATCACCTTGCACGACTCTTCAATCGCCTTGATCGTCGGCATGAAAACCTGCCTGTTCAACCCATCGTAGTACAAATCCGAGGGCTTCCTGTTGCTTGTAGTAACTAAAACCAAACCCTCCTTGAACAGAGCGTCAAACAACCGAGCCAAAATAAAAGCATCCGCGACATCAGTCACCTCAAACTCATCCAAACATAGCAAGAAGTGATCAGAAACAATCTCCCTCGCAATGATTGGTAGGGGGTCTTCGTTGTTCGAGTCCACTGCGCCGTATTCCCCGTCGCCGCTTGACAAGACTATTTTGGTACCGAAAAGGCTGAAGCTGTAATTGATTGATTGACGCGCGTGAAAATTAGTGTTAGCGAACGGAATAATTAATATTGTATTCCCAGCTTGTCGCTTCGCTCCTCGCTGCCTCACTGCGACTCACCTCCTCTCAGTAGACGAATCCGCAGTCCCTCCAATATCGTCATGGATCTTGGGAAGAATTCTCTTCAAAAATCCACCAGATATAGCCTCCTCCCTCTCCTTCTGCTTCTCTGCCATCCTCTTATGAATATCTAACATGAAAGAAGTGAAGTGCATCCGACGTTTCTTCACCGTAGGCGCTGTATTGTAAAACAAGTCCATAGTGAAAGTCTTACCACTCCCCACACCTCCGTGCATGTACACTCCGTTTGTCCGCTTCACGTTCAGCGAAGCTAAGTTTGACTGGAGATTGGTAAGCGAGTCTATCGCGTGTTGTTGGTATGCGTCTCGTTTGAAGCCTGAGGTACTGATCAAGTCTTCGTAAGATGTTTGCAGAGGGCTGTTTGCGTTTTGACTATTACTATTACTATTACTATCGCTACGGGGAAACGGAACGGTTAAAGGCGAGAAGAAGTTAGAGAAAGCAATTTCAAACCCGCAGTTGACGCCCTTGGTGGACTTTTACCTGCTGAAAAGAAGGGCATGATGCCCATGCTTCCCAATACCCCGCGTGTTTATTTCGGGGATGAATCGAGCGAAGAGCAGAGATGGGGTTATAGGCTTGGCACGCAACCCTATTTTCACGGCCGAAGTAACCCACATCACCGGCATCCCGTGTCGGTTGTGAAAAGCAGTGAAAAGGGTCAGATTTCTGGAGGGTGGGGATCCCAAACTGCTTTCGGGATCTTGAGGCGAATTTCTCATTCTCTCGTGGCTCAATACCAGAGCAGATCTCACCAACACACATAATTTTTCCACACCGACCTCCAACTACCTTCCTATACACCCCAAACGCGCTATAGGTTGATATAATCTCCTTCGGCCTGTCTCAATAACTTTCCCCGTCTTTAGGATTTGGGTAGTGTCCTGCTCCTCTCCCTATACGTTATACTCAATTATTATTACTAAACCGTACCGCCACCTTCACTATTACCCCCTCTCGTAGTCACAATGGCGTGGACGCAGCAATTAACAGAGGACGGACACTGCTACTACGAGAACTACATCACCGGCGAAAGCCAGTGGGAGAAGCCTGACGACTGGACGGAAGACATAGACGACGATGATGATTCGGCGGCGCCCCCTCCTCCGGTGGCCGACGAGGAGGAAGACGATGACATCGCCTCACCCCCCCCTCCGGTTAACTCTAAGAGGTCAAGTAGCATCTTCGGGGCTATAAAGACCCGTCTGAGTGGCGCAATGTCCATAGCTCGGCGATATTCAGAAGACTCCGCCCCGCCCCCGCCTCCTGTGCCTCAGGCTTCTCCGTCCTCACCCCCTCCCGCCCCCAAAGCCCCCGCATCCGCTCCCGCCCCTCCCGATTCTGAATCCTCCGACGAGTTCGACTCCGACTCCGACTCCGACCACTCTGACTCCGGCTTCGAAGACAGCAAACCCACCCCCCAAAGCAACCCCCTCCCCCCCCCATGCCTGCCCTCGGGACCCCCTCCATCGAAATGTCCAAGATCTACAATAATAACGGAGGTGGAAAGTCCAAGAAAATAGGCAAGGGAGAGAGCAAAGGAGGAGAAGGGAAGGGGAAGAAGAAGAAGCTCAAGAAGAAGAAGAAGGTTAAGAGGCGTTTCTCCATGACTGGGTGAGTGAGGCAATGCTCGGACGAAGGGTATGGCTCCTCACATCTTAAACTAACTCGTCGCACCACAGCTTCGACGATCACGTCAAGCCCAGCCGTCGAGTTCAGGTCTACGCCATCTTCCTCACCAAGTACCCCTGCGGGTGTTACTTCATATCTTGCTTTGTGATGCTGCTTTTGGCGGTGCTCGGTTTCATTGTTCGGGACGATTACCCTGATTTCAACAAGGCCGACAGGGGGTTCGAGCCCAGAGGAACGCCGATAGGAGGCGCGCAGAAGGTACGAGGCATCGAGGAGCGAATCGACGAACTAGGAATGCGATATGTAAGAGGTCGTAATTATTAGCTACACTGCGACGGACGTTGTCAGCGTCAATTTGGACGCCACTTTCAGCGCTGCGCAATTCTAACACGTTAACAACAATCTTCATGCGACTCGCTACGCTCGTCGCAGGCGTACGAAAGGCACCTCCAAGACGCGCAGTGCAACGGGGAGATTTCATCTTACCCGGACGGCACCAGGACGTGGCACCGATGGGCTTACGATGTTGACGACGACGTCATGAACCACCAAGACTTTGACGGGGACGGCGACGCCGATCCAGCTTACTGCAACAAGTACGCGTGGCCGGGGTACAATCCTGCTAACGACACCAGGAGGGCGCTTAGGAGTAGGAGCACCCCCGTGCACTTGAAAGAAATCACGGACGAGTTTTACGACGCAGAGGACTACGACAGTCCGCTGAAGGAGGTAAGAAGCAGTGAGGAGCGAAGCGACGAGCTGGGAATGCGACAATTACGGTCGGAATTCGTCTGCGCTAGTAGCTGCAGTCTAAATAGCGATGCCACTGTCGCCGCCACGTAATTCAAACTCTTTAACACGAATCCACATGCTTCTCGCTACGCTCTTCGCAGGCGTTCCAGGAGCTCTTGGCTGGGCCCAAGTTGACCATCCACACGGAAGTAGAAGAGTACGCAGAAGAGTACGGTTATGATTTTGATTTTGAGCAGGGTCGTAAGCTGCAACGGCGATGGGACGAGCAGGTGAGAAAGACGTACGTAACCCTTACTTGTTCACAATTCAATTCTAACGCGGGTCGCCGCTGCTCCTCGCAGTTCTGCTCCTCCTCGACTTGGGACGTGGACAGCCCGGCGGCAATCAACGTCGTGCTGAAGGCAACGGACCCCGGCACGGACCTCTTAACCCTCGCACCGCTCAAGGCGGCGTGCGAGCTCGACGAAACGATCAGGGCGAGGGCGTTCTTCAACCCCAACTACTGCACGTCCAAGATGGAGGTGAGACCCAGCGAGGAGCATTAAGGGTGTTCTAAACTAGCGAGGAGCGGAGCGACGAGATAACGAAGGCGTCATAAATACAGCAGGAGGCTCTTCGAAAACGCCGCTCATATTGAAACTCCTCGTTCAATTCGTCGCTTCGCTCCTCGGCTCGCTTCGCTCGCCGCTCCTCGCATTAAGAACACTCTAAACTAACTCCCCCCTCCCCTCGTTAATGCTCCTCGCTACGCTCGTCGCAGATCGACCGAACGGACCCGAGCAACCCCGTCATCTCCGGAAGGTACTGCTGCAAGAGCAGAACCATCCCCAACTACGTCGCGATGCACGCCAACAAGACGTCTTGCAGCGAGATTGTTGAAGAGGACGTCGAGAACTTCAGAAATTATTTGGACCTTTGCGCTGACAGGTGAGCGTCAGCGAGGAGCGAAGCGACGAGCTGAGAATAAGTTGATTGCGGCCGCAGTTGAGCGACAGGGAGGAGCGAAGCGACGCGTTTCACTATCTACACCACTAACACAGCTCGCTACGCTCGCCGCTCCTCGCTTCGCTCGCCGCTCCTCGCTTCGCTCGCCGCTCCTCGCTTCGCTCGCTGCTCCTCGCTTCGCTCGTCGCAGTTATCACGTGTCGGACAAGCTCTTCGCTTGCGACACGGCCAACGCGGAGGAGCTGGATTATTGCAAGGAGAATGGCGACGCGAGCGTTCCGAGTGAGTGCTGGGACAAGAACATGGCCTACGACGTCTTTAACGCGCTGGCAGATTGGAAGTACAGGCAGCCCGGGAACCAGACCTTGGACACCATGAAGATTGGCATTCCGCTGCAGTCGTACAACGACGTCTTCTTGATGGGGCTCCACGAGGACGTGTTGTTTCCGAAGCATATGACGGAGATAAACCCCGGCGTGGATGCAACGGTAAGTTAGTGGCGAGCGAAGGGAGCCGATTAATGCATTTCCAGCAAGGACGAAGCCCGGCGAGGAGCGAATCGACGAGTAGGGAATACGACAATTACGCACTCCTCGCATTATTAAGAACATTATAAACTAACTCGTCGCTTCGCTCCTCGGCTCGCTTCGCTCGCCACGCCCGCCTCTCCTCTCGGCAGCTGATCGCCTACGACATGGGCATCAAGTTCGACGTCTTCAACAAGCAACTGCTCACCGACGGTATTTTGGCTGTATTCGCCTTCTTCATGGTGTTCGTGTTGATTCGGGTCCACACGGGCTCGATGTTTATCACGATTTTAGCCTACATCGAGATCATGAGCGCGTTGGGCGTCGCCTACTTCTTGTACATGGTGGTGCTGAACTTGCCGTTCTTCCCCTTCTTGAATCTGGTCGGCATATTCATAGTCATCGGTATAGGGGCGGACGACGTTTTCGTCTTCATCGATGCCTGGAAACAGGCCGAGGTCATGATGGCCGGGGGGAGCGACCAGATCCACAAGAGGATGGCCTGGACCTTGCAGAGAGCAGGTGGTGCCATGTTTGTCACTAGTACAACTACGAGGTGAGGGGGGGGAGGGGGAAGCGAAGCGAGCTCTTGGGGTTGGGGACGCTCACACATATTTTCTCATTCTAACAACCAACTACGCAGCTTTGCGTTCTTTGCGGGAGCCGTCTCATCGATCACGTCGCTGAGGTGCTTCGGCATCTACACGGGCCTGGTGGTGATCTGCGACTTCTTCCTCATGATCACGTACCTTCCGGCCGTGGTGATTTTGGACCACGTCTACATCCAGCCGCGAATGAAAAACTGCTGCAACTGCTTCAGCGCCATCAAGGAGAAGATCTGCGGATGCTGCAAGGCCACAGACGACGATATTGACGAGAGCAGCGGCGCGACTCTAGGAGCTGGGGAAAGGTGAGGGAGTGGGGTTATATATTTATGGTCGTATGGGTCGTAATGAGGAGCGAAGCAACGAGTTTCGCCATCTCTACCACTAGCACGGCGAGCGGTAGCGAGGAACGAAGCGATAAGTTTTTGCTGCCTTCACTCTCTGCTCGCTCGAGCATTTTTAAGAGAAAATAAGAACTACATCTTCGCTTCGCTCCTCACAGTCTTTCTAATAAATTAACGCCAATGCTCGTCGCAGGTTCTTCAAGAACCGGATCTTCCCTTTCGTGAGGCTGGGCAGATTCTTAATCGTCCTGGTTTTGGGCGCCTTGGGTGGGGGTCTAACGTACAAAGCGCAGTTTTTGGAGAAGCCTAGCACTGGCGACTTTCAGCTCTTCCACAACGGCCACCCCATGGAGCTGTACGAAATGATCTGGAAGGAGAGCTTCTTCCAGGGGGGCCTGTCCGGCTCCTCCGCGAGGGCCTACTACCCGGTCACCTTCGTCTGGGGGCTCGAGCCCACGGACACAGGCGACAAGATGGACCCCGCAGACCACGGGGAGCCCGTGTGGACGGATTTAGACGCGAGGTCGCAGGTGAGCGGGGGCGAGCGTAGCGAGAGCTTTGTGAGGACGAAGTTAATGTGCAGTGTGCGTCCGCTCAACGATTCTGCGACGAGCGTAGCGAGTTGCATGATGAATGACGTTAACGAGTTAGATATACGTGGCGGTGATTGTGGCGTCGATATCTAGACCGGAGCTACTAGCGCAGACGAATTACGAACTTAATTGGCACATTCCCAGCTCGTCGCTTCGCTCCTCGCAGTTCCTCACCTAACGCCATCGCTTCACTCCTCCGCTGCTCGCAGGCGTCGCAGACCTGGCTCGTCAACTTCTGCTCGGAGGTGAGGAACGAGACCTGGTACATGCCCTTGAACAAGGAGACCGTCAAGTACGAGAACTGCTTCATGGAGGATTTCAAGGACTGGGTGACGTACCCGTGCGAAAACACCACCATGATTCCGGACCAGTCGGTCGTCGGCTGGCAGAAGACATATCCGAAGAGAAACGAAAACCAGGGCTGCTGTAGTGAGAGCTTCCCGTTGGCGCAGAACAAGGTGAGGCAGCTGATAATGCTGGTAGTACCTTTGTGTCTCCGCTACTTTTGTCGTTATTTAATCCTAACTCGTCGCAGTTCGGAGTGTGCCTCAGCAAGTACGCCTTGACGTATGGGAAAGAGAACACTGGAATCTGGTTCGACATCGACGGCACGGGCACCGTGAAGGCCCTGGTGTACAACTTCGTGACGAACATCGAGTTCAGCAACGATTACGGGATAGCCGAGAAGTTGTACAAGACGCTGAGGGACTTCGAGAAGAGAGCCATGAGCTCGGCGCCGGTGGGGGGGGCACTGGACAAGGGGTTCATGACCAGCGAGTTCAGCTTTTACGACTTGCAGAGGAGTATCGGTGAGTTGGGTTGGGGAGAATAAATTTATGATTTTGTGGTTTCTAACCAATATTTTTTGCAGGCTCGGGAGCGTACCAGTCAGCTGGAGCATCGACCATCATCGCCTTCATAGTCCTTGTCGCCACGACGAGGAACGTCATCCTGACATTCTACAGCTGCTTAACCATCATCTTGATCTGCGGAGTCTGCACCGGAATTCTGGTTCTGGACGGCTGGGAATTGAACATCTTGGAAAGCATCATCTTCAGCGTGGCGGTGGGCATGGCGGTCGACTTCGTGGCGCACTACAGTCACGCGTACATAGAGGCGCCGGAGAAGGAGGGGGGAGGCGGGCACGCGCTCGTGGAGGAGGGGCAGGATAGGGCTCCGCGGAGCTGGTGCGGCGTTCAGGAACGGCTGCAGAAGACCAAGACTAGTTTGACGGTCATGGGGTACAGCATAACGTCGGCCGCCATCACCACTTTCATAGCGGGCGCCGTCATGTGCTTCAGCAAGACGCTATTCTTCTACAAGTTTGGGGTTTTTATGACTTTAATTATGTTCATGAGCTGGTTCTTCTCGACGTTCTTCTTGATGGGAAGTTTGGCGTGGTGAGTCAAGGGGGAGTGAGAGGAGCGAAGCGACGACTGGGAATCGTATTAGGAACACTATAAACTAACTCGTATATATGATATGCTCGTCGCAGCTTCGGACCGGTTGGGGACTGGGGAGACATCTTCTGTGGCTTCAAGGGACTGCAGCAGAAAGATCTGGAGGACGAACTGGAACTCCTGGAGACCGCAGAGGACAAGATGCAAAACCAGATAAATAAGAAAATGGGGAAGTGGAATTTGAAGGATTTGGAAGCGGAAGAGGAGGCCATTAAGCTGGCGAACAAGGGGTACGAGAATCAGACTGCGGAGAAGAGGAGGAGTAACAACGTTGATATGTTTGGTTGAGGGGGGAGGTTGAAATAAGCACTTAAAATTGCTATTAAAATTGTGCGTTTGACTTTTGTTTTTCTGTTCTCCCACGCAATTTATAACATTGATGGGGCGAGGCTTGCGTTGTGCATGCCGAATTTCCCAGAGTTTTCTCTCTAACTAACGTCGTTCGTTGTTGCGCCCCTGAAGAAACGTGGCTTCGCAAGTAGATCAAAGATAACTGTAGTATGAAACACCACTATAACAAGGTAGAAGAGCGTTACCAGCAGTTGAAGGAAATCATCGTACTCAGTGCAATTTTCGTTGGTATTGGCAAACGTTATCAAAGCGATAATGTTGAGAGTACTGAATAAGCTGCCCAGGGTGAATTGCATCGTAGTCATCTTCAATTCCATTACGTTCTTCCACGAAAGTTTTGAGACATCGGGAGCAATAGGAGCAAATGAATAGCCCATTCCCCAGGCAAGCATTAAATACGCGCCAACAACACTAGCTGGCTGCGTGGGATTTCCACACTGGTCTACAACTGATCCTAGTTTCTCGTCAGATTGAAGTATGCAGCGGAAGGACGAACTGGCGACGTAGAGGAGTGTTCCAAGGATAGAAGGAACGGACTGGAACAGAGCTAGCATCACGCTACTAAGTTTGGCGTCGCCGAGCCCCGAAAATAGTTTCAGACCATAGAGCAAGGCCGGTAACATGATCATAAGGAATGCCGCCAACAGCATACTCATCTTGCCCGTTTTAACAGCGCCTTCATCGAGTCGCGACAGCCCTAATCCATACAAAAACATCCCTGAGATGTAAATCGCCCAATTCGCGACAATGAAAGCATTTTCTTTCCAGCTCCCAATGTTCCTCGGATTGCCATTACACGCAAGAACTGTGCTCACAAAGCTGAATACGGAAAAGTTTCGTTAAGTCCAAAGGAGTTTTGCGTCCTGATTCATGTAACCAAGAACCGTCAAAGCTGGCAAAAGTAACGACCCAACTTGAAACATCGCTCTCCACCCCTTAGGCCATTTCAAGGTCTCTGCGTTGACAACAGGCGAAGACTGCTTCAAGTCTTTCGCAACCCTGAGCTCCTCCCTCAATCCCCCAACCTCCTCACGCAAGCCCCCAACCTCCGTTTCCAGCGTAACCCTCTTCTCCCGCTCCTCCTTCTTCTCGCTCTCCAGCTTCATCACCCTTCTGGCCATCTCATCGAAGCGCTCCAGCAGAGCGGCTATGGTAGGGTCAGTGGACATGAGGGAGGGAAGAGGGTAAGATTTATAAGGGTTTCTAGTTTTTGTGGTTCACAGTGAAGGTTTAATTTGGTCCTATACAAGCTTTAGGTCTTAATTATGCAGGTTTGCATATTGCGGTATATCGCTCGACATTTTAAACAACAAAAAGAGAGGGTTTTTGAGCAACTGCCGCTTTCCAGATTGTTTGTCTGATCATGAGATTTCTCATTAGAAACAAAAAAAGAAGAATGTAAGAAGCCAACATCACGAGGGAGCCTGAAAGTGTTACGTCTCCCCATGTCCGTGCCCCCCTCAACCCCTCACGACCCCCTTCCCCCCTAACCCAACCCTTTCTTTCCTCAGGCCGCGATTCCTTTCCCCCGTCCTCCTCCTCCTCCTCCTCTTATGTCTCCTCCTCCCCCACCTCTCCCACTCCGCAATCGACCTCACAATGTCAAACTTCGAATCAACTGTCTCTACCAAAAACACTCTGGTAAAATTCTACCAAGAATGGTGCGGACACTGTAAAAACATGAAACCAACCTACGATCAATTATCAAAAGAATATTATAATAACGCTGGAGTAGTTATAGCTGACGTAAACTGTGGTTCCGAACCTGAATTATGTGAAGCTTATGGTGTTACTGGATACCCAACAATAAAATATTGGGTTAAAGGAGAAGAGAATGATTATGGGGGTGGAAGGGATTATGATAGTTTGAAAACGTTCGCCCAAGAGACGTTGGAGGTAAGTACGCTGCTCAGAGCTCATTCTCCTCCCTGAGAATACGAATTAATTCCACGAGTTACTGTCTCGTCGCTCAGCAACTTACGCATTAAGAAAACTAAGAACATTTAAACTAACTCGTCGCTTCGCTCCTTGCTCGGGCGTTTGTCCTCGGCTCGCTAATGCGAACTCTCTACGCTCGTCGCAGGTCAAGTGCGATATTAATAATTCGGCGAGTACTTGTTCGGAGGTGAGGAGTGAAATCGGGAATGCGCCTGGTCTGAGTGCCGAGTCCGAGTCTGAGTGGGAGAAGGTGTTCAGGAAAATAAAAGGAAAATAGTTTTTCGAGAGTCAAGAACGTCGCACAAAACGCTGCGGGTACTGACCATGAGGAGAAACGGGTCGAACGTGTAAACAATTACTCGAGCACTCATGTTGAAAAGAAGCTCTAACCCCCCCCCCCCCTAGCGAGCTCTAAAATATATAGCCAAAATGTCCATGAAACTAGATTCTGCCATCGCAAAAGAGATCCACCGCTTGAACGGTATGAAGGACGATTCGATGAAAGTGGAGTTGAAACATTGGGTTAATGAGAGGTTGAGGATTTTGAGGATGTTGAAGGGGGAGGAGCTTTAGGTTTTTTTTAATGGATACATTTAATTTAAGGGGTTTTTAATATTAAAAATTAACCTTTAATTACGTTCTACTAAAACACCGTCGTTGGCTAGGGGTCAGTCGCACTCATTTTAATGCTTCTTCCCAACATACCTCAAACTACAATACTTGCATACCCCCGCTAATCTATCCGTACTCGAATGAATTTTTAAAGTGATGTATTCAACGGGGTGGCCTAATGCTCCGGCTCCACCTTCGCAGACTATGTTTAGTGTTGTTGTTAGTGTTTGTTGTTTTATGTGAGGTTCGTTAATTTTTGGGGATAACTTACCGGCGACGTCACCGTCAACCTCGATGGGAGGTACATCAAAAACCTGTTTCATTCCATTACTCCTATGTTTATCATTAATCTTCTCCGGTTTAGGATAATGCATCATCGTCTCGTGGATTACAGGACCGGCTCCGCCTAGGACAGGAGAAGTTGTTGAGATGGTGCGGGAGAGGGAAGCACGGAGGGTGGGGGTTAGGCGGAGGGAGAGGCGGGAATGCATTTTTTTTGGGGGTAGAAGTTAGGGAAGGGAATTAAGGGGACTGGAGAGTGAAAAAGGTTAGGGTTAGATGGTCAAACCAATTTTTTCAATACACCACGTTCTCAAATACAAATATTTCAACACCACAACCACTTATTTTAACATACTATTATCCCTAGAAACAATCAAAATCCACTGGTGAAGTTTGTGGGGGATGAAAAACACTCAATAAATTCGTGAAAATCCCCCGTGCGATCAACCTCGATCTGAGACCAGCCAAAAATTTTACACACGTATCCACACGTTTTCATATTCATACTGAGAGGACAGGTATGTCCACGAGACTAGTCTGGATGCGCGGGTGATAGGTCAAAGTACGCACGTGTTGATTCAGCTCAAATCGGCTTCGATCGGTTTTCAGGCCAAAATCCCCAAGCACTCTCCCCTCTCCCCTTCCGATTTTTCGCCAAAATGAGCAACCTACCCCCTCCCGCTACCGGAAACGAAGCGGTTGATGATCTTCTACAGTTCTATCGATTTAGGATGGATGAGTTTGAGAAAGGTTAGTATTCAAAGCTAGTTTGATTCAATCGAACGTTTTTGCTGTGCTAAGCACTCTTTACTCAACGGTTAGTGGGACACGTAAGAAAACCACTAACACATTTCTTTTGCAGAACGATCGTTACATCTTCAACGTCTTTCGTCTCTTGAGCCTCAAAAAGAAGAGGTAAGTCGACGACGGTTGAGAGCTGAGCTGAGCTCCGAAGTCTCAGCCCGGAGCGAGGAGCGAAAGCAACGAGGATGCTAAGACCCGCTCTTATGCGGTGGACAAGGATGTGTGGCTTCTTAAGAGGACGATAATAATATGTGCCAACTCACTTCCTCGCATCGCCTCCCCCCCCCATGACGAGACTAACTCATCCCTTCACTCGCCCCTCCCCCCAACCCCAGCTCCACCGTCTCCGCTGGGAAGCTTCCACCCGTGACACTGAGCTCCTTAATCTCCGAAAATCTGTCAGCGACGCTCAAATAACAGTCCACCGAGAACGCGAAACGAGTAACGATCAAGGAGCTATTATTACGAGGTTGAAAAGTCAACAGGTTGAAGGTAAGCAGGCTAATAAAACAACCATATAAGGCACGAAAGACGACATAACGAAGAGTACGAATGAGTGAATGTCTGCATACACATCCGAGCTTCGTGAGGTAGCTTAGCTCCGCTCGGGTTGCCTTCGTTTCGAATACAAATAATCTAACACGATTCCTCGCAGATCGTAAAAGAATCCAACGCCTCCTCGCCTTAACCCAGCCCGTCGTCTCCGACATAACCTTCCTAAAAGAAGGTTCCTCCGCCGCCGGCGACGCTCTCTCCCAGCAATACCGCGTTGCTTTACACAACGCGGAAGTGGAGATGGAGAAGCAGAGCGGGGATGGAATATTGAGCGCGCAGGCGGTTGCGAGTAGGTTGCAGGCGAGGAATGAGAGTTTGCAGATGACTATTGATAGTTTGAAAGATCAGGTACGCAAAAACTAGGCTCCGCGCAGCGACCTTAGCGGAGCGGAACGGCTGGAACGTAACAGTTTGAGCCTCTAGAGCGTATATCATTGGCAGGTTGAAAAAACGACGGGAAAACGCTAGGGCGAGGCCCCGAGCAGCGGCCCCCGGAGGGTTGAGCGTAGCGAAAGCGTGCAGGCGGAAGTCCGAGCGACGAGATACAAATAGATACGATCACAAGTTAAACCGTTTTCTCACATAAATTCAATTTAACAACAATTTCCTCCCCAGTTAAACTCCTACAAATCAATAGCCCGCGATAAAATCTCCTCCCTCTACGAAGACCGTAACATCCGTGAATCTCAGTTCCAGAAGACCACGGAAAACTTAACCGCAAAGGTTGAAATCTTAACGAAGAAGTTGAAGGGGACAGAGGATAATTTGCATGCTGTTACTCGTGATTATTTGGTTTTAAGGCATAATGCGCAGGTTGCGCAGAGGGTTATGATCGAAGGTAATAATAAAAAACGTCACGTGTACGTAAAATGTCCCTTCCCCTTCTAACACTCCGCTCAAAAATTCAGAACGTCAACAACTCCGTTCCGAGCGTTCCGCCCTCGAAACCGACCGAACCTCCGCAGCCCGCCAAATGTCACTCGAAATGGAAGCTGCGAGAGAAGCTAACAGGGCGGAGATCGAATTGGCGGTTAATGATTTTAGGAGTCAGGTGCAGAGTAGGGAGAGGGATATGAGTATTTTGAGGGAACAGTATGAACAAGTACAGGGGGTTTATGGGAGCAGGGTTAGGGATTTAACTCAGCAGGTACGGCGAGCGATGATTAGTTTATGGTGGTTCTTGGTGCGATGAGCGGCTTATGCGGAAGCAAGCCGGGGAGGGGAGGGGGAAGTTGAACGAGAGTTTCAATATGAGCGGCGTTTTCGAAGAGCGCTCCTCGACTGTATTTATGACGCCTTCGTAATCGAGGAGCGACGCGACGAGACTAGTTTAACTGCTGGTTCTTCGGGCATCTACGTTCTCTCGGTGATATTTTGTATGCTAACAGTGCTAACTCGTTTTTTTTGGCAGGTTGATTTTTATCGTAATAAATTTGCTTCGGTAAACCGGAGGAGAAAGCTTGAGATTCAAGGTGAGAAACTGCGAAGAGTGAAGCGACGAGCTGGCAACGCGTCAACTTGTCGCTTCGCTCCTCGTAAATTAGAGAACGAATTGTCTATGAATTCCTCGCTTCGCTCCTCGCTGGCAACGCGTCAATTCTGTTCGTTATTCGGCTGTGCTATTAGCTCCAGTCTAGATATCGACGCCACTATCCCCGCCCCGTATTTCTAACTCGTTAACATCATTCCTCATGCGACTCGCTACGCTCGTCGCAGGGTCTAAAGCGCAGGCTGAAAACCATAGGAGGGAGGTTGAAGGCTTGAAGAACAGATTTAGGAGGAAGGAGAGGGAGGATGTTAGGGGAGGGTTGGGGGAGTTGAGGGAGATTTTTTTTGAGGAGGAGAGCGATGGCGTCGGTGAGATTACAACACTTTTAGAATCTTAAAATGTAATTCAATATTCTAACAACGACCGCGCGCTCTAACATAGACCTTGAAGAAAACCAAGAATTCGACTCAGAAAATAACACCCCTAACTCAGGTGACGTTGAAGACGTCAAAACTTTGAAAGGTAGAGTCGTCGATATGGAGAGGCAGATCAAGAACTTGCTCGAACAGCAGAGGTGAAATAATTATTAATTTAAACGAGGGTGGGTGGGTGGTGGGGGGGGGG